>APFE031011803.1:112677-175273 GCA_000404065.3 Pinus taeda | reverse complement strand
AATAAGTCAAATTTTTGAGTAAATAAATGCAGAATTTCAATTAAAATGCATTTAAAAATTCAACGGATGAGATTAAAAGATATCTTGATCCTCATCGACGGTCGAGATCATTTTGACATGGATCACTCGAACTAGCCGTTGGGAATTTTTCCTTTAAATAGGGTGCTAGGGCTCATTTGAGATCAAATTAGATCTGAGAGTCTGGTGCTAAAGAAAGCTCTCTTGAAGTCATTTTTTGTGCAATAAAGAAAGACTTTGAGGTTAAAAATCTTGCTGGTGTTACTCTTCTGGAAATGCTATAAGGCCTTTTATTTTTCTGCATAATTTTATTTTCAGTCATCAATAATAGCTTGATCAAGATTGATTCAGACACAGGTATCTTGTCTGATCTTTGGGGTTTGAATGATAGTTTAGATTCTGAAATATAATGGCAGGGATCTCCATTTGATCTGGATTTCACTATTGTTTTTTCCCTCTATGTTAATGGTTGATTTTAAGTTGTGTAGGAAATCTTAGTTTTGAGTTTACCGGGCGTTAGGGGAAGTTCTCCGCTAAACCAGCCAGCTCCCGGATTGTGTTTTCTGAAAGAGCCCAGCCAGTTTTAATCCCATGCTTATCATCTGAAATTTTTTATGAATGCATGCAGGGTTTTTCTGAAGCATCGCACATTAAATTAAAATTCTGAAAATATTTATGTGGCATAACGAGAAATCTGACTATTTTAGAGCCTGCAGTTTGTGAATATTGTAATTATTTAGTTAGGGTTTTCAGTTTCGTTTCTTGCACATATTATTTTTGGGTTTTCTGTGCCTTGTCATTGCAGGTTGCAGGTACAGGCTTTGAGAATTTTTTTTAGGGTTTCCATCAGGCAATTTGGAGCATGAAAGATTTAAAATTTTGATCAGGTTTCTGGATTGCAGGTTTGCAAACTGCATTTTCATTTTTCACTGCTGCCTGGGTTTTACTGCTACAGAAAAATTTTGAAATTTTTTTTAAGGGATCACAGTTTTTACCGTTGCCATACCCTCTGTCCTTAGACATCTCAGCTCCATTTGGTTCTCACTGCCACACTCACACCACCCTGCGTCTTTCCCATTTGCTCCCTACGCTACTATCCAAACTGCGTTCAAACGTTAATCTCTTCAACAGAAACCAGAAACCCTCGAACCTGCATCTTTTCTCACCGCATGTCTAGCTCCACTTTGTTCCCTGCGTCGTCTTTGTCTTCCAGTTGCATACAATCTCAATCTTCTCACTCAGTGACATTCTCTCTCCGGTGCATTTTCTGTTTTCCAAGCCTGCAAATTCTCCACGCTGCCGCCGTCGACCCCTGCAGAGAAAAGTCATAAAAATAAAATAAATCAATTTTGATTAGCACAGGTTTGGTTTTGTATTATGCGTAGGACCATAAAAAATAAAATTCCGATTTTTGTGTGCATTTATGCTTTTAAATCATTAAAATCTAAAAAATAAAAAAATCTAAAACGCATAAACCTCAGCTCCTCGTGCTCCTTACTGCGCCCATCTCTCCACGTGATCAACCTTTCTGCAGCCATATTTCTCAATCGATTCACCATTCAAACCTCTGCAACGAATCTCAGACGTGCGGATTTCCTCCCCTTCAAACCCGCCGTCAAGCAAACCTGCAAAAAACGCTGCCAGAACTGCACTCAAATCCGCAATCTGTGCAACCGTCACGCCTAACAGTGCCTTCACGCTGTAAACACTGCGTCCATCATCGAAACTGCCACTCCAAAATCAAATTTCGCTATCCAAGCTGCTCATTACCTGCAAAACAATTAACTGCTGCCATATTTGTTCTCCAACCTGCACGTAACCCATAGCAATCTCATTGAGCTACCCTTCTCCCGTCCATTACCTGCGCAGCAAACAGTAAATAAGGCATTTGGATTTTCTGTGTATATACGGGCTAGGGTTAACGTGGTTTTGTTTTCATTATATGCGTTGATGCATACATTTCATTTCTTAACTTAAGATTTATGAACGCATTTCTACTTTAGCGTAGGTTCCATTTTCTATTTAGTGTGGATATATTTTAGTTTTTTGTATCTATTTCGATTTGCTTCCTTTTTTTTTGGGTGAAGTTTTAGTTTTAATATTTAGAATTTTCAAAGTTTAGTTTTGTTTTAATTTTAAAGTAAATCAGAAAATCATAAAAAGTTATAAAAAAATATAAAAAATCATAAATGTTTAAAAAATAATAAATAATTAAAAAAGGTCCCTTTAATTTAGTTTAGACTTTAATTTTGTTTTATTTCAATCTTTTTAAATTAAGAAAATAAAAAAAATGAAATTAAAAAATCATTAAAAAATAAAAAATTAAAGAAGGGCATGAAAAGGTTTTGTTTTAGGCTTTTTTAGGATTAAATTTTAAGATCTAGTTTTTAGATCTTTATTGATTTATATTTAGGTTTGAGTTTTAATTTAAGAATAGTTAGATTAGTTTTTCATTTTTTTTATAGTTTAGTTTAGTTAGTTTTATTTTATTTTAAAAATAAAATAATTAAAATGATAAAATATAAAAATTTTGAATTATTTTTTGTGTCGCTTTTGGTTCTAGCATATTTTGTCACGTTTTTAAATTTTGCTAGATTTCGCTAAGGCTAATAGATTTTTGATGTGGGATTAATGTTTATCATTTTCATGTGGTTAAACATGCTTAAATGATCACTTAAAGATTAGCTATATGAATGTGATCTTTGGTTAGCATTTAAAAATATGTGGTTATTTAAAGCACTTAATCTTTCGAATTTTAGTCGCTAGAATATTGTTAAGCCATTGAGCATTTATCGATTATCTCGCATTTGGCAAAAGTTAACCTTTGTTTGAGTTACTTGATGGTAAATGATTGTTAATGAGCTCATATTTTTTATAAATAATCATTCAATCATTAACTTCATAAGGCACTGGCCTATTAACTTAATAAAATCAAATAAGTGTTTGTTTCCCCTCGTGTCTCCCAATCCAACTGGTCCACAGTTGGTCATCCATTGTCTCATAGGGTCTACCCCCCTTAGCCGTGGGAGACAGGGCTTAAACGGAGAGATCGGGGATCAGGTTGACAGCCCCCGGTCTGAGCATTGTCATGACAATCCGTGCGACAACAGGGATCAAAGATGGCTACTGCAACACTAAGCAGCAATTAATATATCAAGTTAGATGACACAATAAGATGCTTTATCTCTCAACTTGAAGTTTAGATTTATGTAATCAGTGAATTATTTCAGTCAGAAATTCATACAATATCCTTATATAATGAAGTTGATTATCATCTTTGGTAATGGTCCTTAGGCTCAGACTTTGAAGATATTGCAGACTGAAAAGGCAAATGCAAATTCGATGTTTTCAAGTATCCCTATTCCCTACCCTACGCAGCTTTTGTATACCATGTATACAGTATTCTGATTGTGATATGATGTCTTTTTTAACCAACTAAAGTGAAGATGTTGGAATTTTCTTTGTTTTTCAGAAAGCATCAAATCATCAGTTCAGGTAAATTTTCCTCTTGACTAAAGATCAATTGCTTTTTATCTCTCAGAAGGATTATAATAATTTCGTTCAAGAAGGAATTATATTCTAAACTCTACTCAACAGGGGTGGCAGACAGGAAAAGAAGGGAAAATTTAATCCCAGATTTAAAAAATAAATATTCAGGCACCTGGACTTTTTGAAGCACTTGCAGGACTGCCTCCTGGCCAATATGTTCACAAGCTACTTCTCTAGCTCCCATATTGATAGCTTCATGCTCAGACCTTGAAACTCCACCACCACATTTAACAGTGACGCTCACAGCTTCCTCTTCTGGATAACCGTGAGGCATCGAGAATCCAACACTAACATGACGACCTCCCATCTCTGTGGATAATAAGTTTATAATGAAGGATATGTAGAATGAATTTGAAATGCCATCGCCATCATCCTAAACAGACAGAAATAGGTCATATCAAAAAATAATAGTAAATGTACACATAACATATTATAGTGGCAACTTTATGCTACTGACAAATGCAAATTAAACAAGATATTTACTACCAATAAGTTAGTTTTAGTGTATAATATGGTCTTCAAAGAAATTATTTGATTTTCCAAGCATCAAGTTTTGCTTCATTTATTAAGAGCTTATGTATGTCAGCACAAACCTTGCTACTGTCAATCTGAATGGTGTATTTTATAAATTATTAGTCTGCAATATGAAAGCAGGGATTCAAAAGGATATAAATATTAAATTCAAATGTAGAAGGCCTATAGTTCTGCTATTGTGTCAGAGAAAACAATGTATCAGTCATGATCAAGAAAAGAGTAGCAATCAGAACTACAAAAATAAGCAATTATAGAGATCAAGGAAGAACGTTAACTGATTGCTATTTTAAGTTGCTAAGACCAGGAACTGTTCCTGATTCAAACAAGGCTATGTAGCTCTGCTTGAATTAGGATGACTAATTTAGTATTTAGACATCAACTGCAAAAAATATAGGACATTGCTCATCTTCATAATGCATGTTAGATACAATCAATTATCACTTCACCTGTTGGCTTGAAAAATAGAATGAGAAGCCCAGAGTGCTCAATAGGTAGCGCTGAGTGAGTGCCTCTTTGACAAGACCGTAAAAACAGATGTAAAAACAGTAAAGGAGATTTTATGCTGAACCTGTAATTATTTTCCTGAACTCTTACAAAATTAATTAACAGATTATCTAACATAACTGTTGAGAGTACCTACCTGTGCCCTTGCGGTTGATGATACCTCCAACTCCCTCTTCGGTTACCAAAAGACCGAATCCACCCAGCCAAACTGAGCAGAACCTAGCTACTCAATCCAGTAAGCTTCTTAGTTGAAGCCGACTGTTCCCCCGTGCCCAGAACCTCAGAACAATTCAAGCTCTTCCTGTGGATGATTTTCGTAGATGATGTTCCTCCTCCTTCAGATTTTCTTCCCTCCGTCCCCCGTAAACTTCTGCTTGGTGGCCTTTATCTGATTTCTTGGCGTTGGCCACTCTTCCACCAGCAGGCCACCGCTTAGTCTCCTGGTGACACCCTCCCATGTCACATATCACCTTCTCTATCTCTTTTATGGTCATGTCTAAATATATATATACTTTATGATTTAATAAATGGCATTTCTTTATGTTTTTATTAAAGTACTTTTTTTTTAAATATTAAAAATTAAAAATTATTTAAGATACTTTTAATAATTTCTGTATATTTTTTAATCATTTTATTAATTATTTAATATAATTTTTATTAATAATCTGAGATATATAATTTACTAGCCCTCTTTTAATATTTACCCATACATTACGCAATATGGGTGTTGATGGAAGAGCAGAATGGGAAGATCGATTGGTGAGCTCTACGCGACTTTCTGGTTCTAGGGTTTCCGTGAACCCTTCCTGTGGATCCTTTCATGCCTGCGCATCTGATCCTCTTCTCATGAGGTTGCAGATTCTACGGGCTCTTCTACTAACGGTTCTGTATGTCTCCACCAAATTCTGGCCCTGCGGCGACGCCAGTCTTGCCAGGAAGCTCTGTGCCAGGGTTGCAGACAGATTCTGACCGAACCCCCACTACAGACAATATAAGCGACGCAAATACAAGCTCTGATGTCCCTAGGAACGAGAGCACCGAACAGACAGCGTCTGAGGCTCAGCCAAAAGTTTCCTCTGCCACATGCATCCCTAAAGTGGCAGATCGGGTCAAAATCAACCTCCCTAGTCACCGTATCAATGGTCACATTCAATATATGAAAGATCACGCCCTCATTGGAAAGTTCATCAGACTCTGGCCAGCTGAGAAGGCTTTGCAAGGATGGATAATGACCAAATGGAAGCCCAAGGGACAAGTGACTCTGCAGCTTGGCCCCAAAGGACTTTTCACTGCTATCTTCCACTGCCTAGAGGACAAGACCCGCATCTTTGAAGGAGGCCCTTACTTCTTCAACTCAACGGGTCTGTATCTGCGTGACTGGATTGAAATATTTCATCCAAACAGGGAAGACTTCCGTTGGGCTCCAATTTGGATTCGCATGTATTCCCTGCCTCTGGAATACTGGGACGAAGAGACATTGCAGGACATTGGCAATGGTCTGGGAGAGTTCATAAAGGTTGCTGAGGAAACAAAACTGAGACGCTACACTTCCTATGCCAGAATCTGTGTCCACATGCACCTTGCTAAGCCTCTTACGGACTCGGTAAGCTTATTTCATGATGACTTTGAATGGATTCAGACTATTGACTATGAGCACGTTCCATTCCGCTGCAGAAAATGTCATGAGCATGGCCACCTGTTCAGAGATTGTCCTCTGACCCAGAGGCCTAATACCTCCCCCCGTGAAGTTGGAAAAGATGCGGAAGGCTTCACCAAGGTTTCCTCCAGGAAGAAGCATTCCAAGAAATCCCCCATCATCTCTACCACCCCCAAACATCCTGACACTAGCAACAGCTTTGAAGTTCTTGCCTCTCAAGACCCTCCAGGGGTTCACAAAGCCCAACCCTCTGCCTCTAACCCTCATCCCGACTCTTCAGCCTCTACTCTCAAACCCCAAAATGTTGACGCAGCTTCAACTGTCTCTCCTGCCTCCACTTCTGCTGAGGTCCAAACCAAGCCCTCTGTTCCCACCACTACACTCATGGAAGTGGACTGCTCCCAAGCTTTGGTCCTCCCTCTTGGTCCGGACGTCGCAGATCAAAATGCCCCCACCCTCATGGATGAAGAACCTGAAAGCGTTGATATGGGGGAGCTGGACATTCTTGCTCTGGGAGAAGCATGCCATCAGAAAGAATATAGCAACATTCACCCTCAACAGATAGACAATTTGGAAGTGATCCTTTCCCGCGCACAGCAAAGAAACTCACTGGGCATTCAAGCAGGAAGCCTATGGGACGGAAGGAAAATTATGAAAGAAACAAAAAAAAGAGGAAGGAAGACAGACTTATAGAGAACTATTATTATAGGCAAAATACTTGTGGAATCAAAGCAAATTTCCCAAGTTGACAAAGTTCTACAAGGCTCTTCCTCATAGTTCCTCATGAAGCTTATCTCCTGGAATGTGAGAGGGCTTAATAGCCCCTCAAAACACAGAATGCTTAAAAATATGATACAGCAATACAAACCTTCAATTGTTTATCTTCATGAGACGAAATGTAATAGCAAAGCACTTGAACACATTGTGGCCAAAGTTTGGGCAAATTGCCGCTCAGTGACGGTGGACGCTTCGGGCGCCTCAGGAGGGCTGGCAATCATTTGGGATCCTCAAGTTCTTTCTCTCTATGACTTCCATGCATCACACTATTTCATTCAAATGACCTTCCATCTCGTAGGTACCAACATACACGGTCACCTAACCAATGTATATTTCCCGCAAGAAATCCAAAAGAAATTAGATTTGCTCCTTACTTTAATAGATCTGAACTCCTTGAGGCGTTTCCCTCTCTGGATCTGTGGGGGGGATTTTAAGATGACTACCTCCTTGGAGGAAAAATCTGGCGGAAGGCACAGGCTAGATGGGGACTGCTTAGGTTTCAAAGACTTCATTCTAAGCAACCAGCTCGTGGATCTACAGACATCCAATGGTACGTACACTTGGACCAACAAACACAGAGGGCCGCAGCACATTGCCTCCCGCCTTAATCGATTTCTCATGTCAGACAACGCTCTTCATATTGGGGGTGACTTCCATTCTTCCATGTTGCCTCTTGTTGGATCGGATCATTGGCCCATCCTCCTTTAATGGGCCCGTCCAAGTTCGCGTTGCAATCGGCCTTGTCAATTCGAATCATTCTGGTTCACCCACAATGGTTTTAAAGAACTTGTCATCAAAGCTTGGCATTCCTATGTACCACCGAAGGGCTCAAAAATGTTTCAATTCCAACAAAAGCTTAGGAATCTCAAGCACACGCTCAAACATTGGAATAAATCTCAGTTTGGTAACATCTTCGACAACCAGAAAGAGCTAGAGCTTCAAATGAGCCTTCTACAATAGAAAATCATCATTGAAGGCAAAACAGAGGACTATGACAGTAAGGAAACCGATCTCCTCACAAAAATTGACAAGAGTAGGCAACAAGAGGAGACTTTCTAGCGACAGAAATCTAGTGTCAGATGGCTTCAAGAAGGGGAGAAAAACACAAAGTTTTTCCACAGGTCCACTATTCAAAGAAGGATGCATAATAACATTGCTTTTCTCAATAACAATCATGGAGTTCGTTTAGAGGTGCATGAGGACATTGAAAAAGAGCTCAGACGGTACTTCCAAAATATTCTACAGGAACCTGAAGGCAATCGAGATCACGTTATTCGATCCGTCACACAACTTATTCCTAAAATCATTACTGAGGATCAAATTGCGATGCTGCTCCAGCCAGTCACTCTTCATGAAGTAGAGCAAGCCATAGCTCACCCCAAAGATGGTAAAGCGCCAAGCCCGGATGGCTTCACGGCCAACTTCTTCCACTCATTTTGGGAGCATATCAAGATGGAGGTTTGGGCTTTAGTGGAGGAATCCCCCTCCATGCACTGGATTCTTCGTTCACTGAACTCAACCTTCCTTGCTCTCGTCCCCAAGGAGGAGAATTCAAGCACTCCGGACAAATACAGGCCCATTGCGCTCTGCGATGCATATACAAGCTGATTTCTAAAGTCATTGCGAAGAGGCTTAAGCCCCTCCTACCTCTCCTTATCTCGCAAGAGCAAACCAAATATGTGGAAGGGCGACAAATCCTGGATGGCATAATCCTCTCGCATGAAGAAACCAGGTATGCTTCTCAAACTAGACTTATCTAAAGCATTCGACAAATTAAGTTGGAATTATATCAAACAAATGCTCCTGGCTTTTGGTTTCAATGCCCCTTGGACTCGGTAGGTCATGAGCCTTTTGTCGTCCCACAGCTTCTCAATCCTTGTTAATGGCTCTCCCTCACTTCCGTTTCGGTCTTCTAGAGGCATCCGTCAGGGGGATCCCCTGTCCCCCTTCCTTTTCGTTCTCATGGCAGAACCCTTAATCGCCTCATTCATCATGCTACCTCCTTCGACTCTATTAAAGGGATCTCTCTCCATGACAACTCCCCTATCACTCATCAATAATTCATTAATGACAACTTGCTTTTTGGCCATCCGTCTATTCAAGAAGCCCGGGCCTTCAAATCCCTGCTTAACACGTTCTCGGATGCTTCGGGAACCACCATTAATTCAGACAAATCCCAAATTTTCTTTTTCAATACCCCCTCCATCTCTCAACGCAATATCGCGAGAATCTTGGGCTTCTCGATTGATGTTCTTCCTTCCAAGTATCTTGGGGCTCCCCTAGTAGACTCGGTCATCAAGCATGCCTCTTGGAGAGCCCTCCTTGATAAGCTGGAGACCAAACTCTCCTCTTAGATGTATCGCTCTCTTAATATGGCCAGCAAAATCATCTTAATCAAATCGGTACTCCAAGCTATGCCTCTTTATCTCTTTTCCATCATGGCTGCTCCAAAATGGGTTCTGAAGCAAATTCGCAACTTACAGAGGAATTTTCTCTGGGGATCTTCGGGCCTCAACAGAAAATGGGCCCTTGTCAAATGGACAGAGGTTTTCACACCAAAAAATGTTGGGGGGTTGGGTTTGAGAGATCCGCTTCATAGCAACCATACCATGGGAGCCCGTATCTGGTGGAATTGGATCTCTAAACCAAACATCCCTTGGGCTCGTCTTTGGCAGGTCAAATATGCTCCAGGTAGACCCCAAGAGGATCTCATCCGCATCATCACAGATGCCCCTGGTTCGATGATTTGGAATGCAGCAAAACAACATAGTGCTTTCATCCAAGCTCACAGTTTTTGGGAGATCCAGTCAGGAGACAAAGCTAGATTCTGGGAAGACTCTTGGCAACAAATGCCAAAACCATCCTCGCTTTTCCATAAACCATTGTGGAAAAACTTTTTCAGAACACCATCCCCAATCAAGTCAATCAGTTCTGGCAACCCCTCTCCTCTCATGGTCATCATGTGGAAACCAGCTCTCACCTGGCAAGAGGACTGGCAGGGGGAGACTTATGGCGACATTGAACAGGAGCTCAGCTTAAGAAGGATCAAAGTCTCGGCCCTCACAGATAGGATGAGGTGGGGATACACTCCATGGGGTAACTTTTCTAACCAAGAAGCTTACAGGTTACTATATTGCCCCCAGCAGAATCAGCAGGATCGCATATGGGTTCAAGTTTGGATTCCTAGAACCTGGCCTAAAATCTCCTCTTTCCTCTGGCTCCTCAGCAAAGGAAAAATACTCACGTGGGACAATCTTTTGAAACGAGGTTTTATCGGCCCTTCAAGGTGCCCCGGTCCCCAACTGTAATTCTCAGGCAGAAACCATACAGCACCTCCTTGATTCTTGCACTTTAGTTACTCATCATTGGGACCAATTCACCTTCTGCTTTAGAAAAACTGGTAGACAGGTTGGTGATATCAATAATACCATCAGATGGTGGCCTTCGCAACCATTCCAAATTCAATTGCTCAATGCCATCTGGAACTTGCTCCCTGGCTTCATATATTGGTCCGCTTGGAAAGAACGCAATTACAGGACATTCAAGGACACATCCACACCAGTTGAAATCCTTTGGTCCAATCTCAAGCGCAACCTACAAGAAACTTTAGCTCTTGTTCACTGGCAAGATTCGAATATGCCTTCTTCGCCGGCTGAATGTCTCATTTTGAAAAGATGGAACCTCGATCTCAAACACCCTAGGGGGAACGTTCAGAATTCCTCAAAGCATTTTGAGTCGCCTATCTCCTGGTCTCCTCCCATGACTCAGGCTTTCAAAATGAACTTTGATGGTGCGGCAAAAGGAAATCCGGGCTTAGCAATCTATGGAGGCATCTTCAATAATCATGAGGGCACTATCTCCTACATCTTCTTCGGCTCTCTTGGTCGCGACTCTAACAATGCAGCTGAACTCGAAGGCCTATGGCATGGGTTATGCATCGCTGATAAAGAGAACTTCTTCCCTCTGGAAGTTGAAGGGGACTCTCAAATCCTAATTGAGGCTGCAATTCGTCTCCACTCTGGCTCTACAGCAACTAAAGTGGCCTCGAGTTGGCGGCTGCTGAGCAGACTGGAACAAATTGGAAAATGGCTCAAGGTGCCCAGAGCCATCACCTTTAAGCATATTAGACGCACGGCTAACAAAGTTGTTGATCGAATGGCTAATCAAGGTGCCACTCAAATTATTCCTTTCTACGAAGGCCCTCTCCACAACTCTGATGATGCACAACTCATCCAAGATTGCACTTCCTTGGTGCACCAGGATCTTCAAGCCCCGGATGCAGGTGATCAGAGGGAATGATATGTGGCAGAGGATTTGGGCATGCGCGTGGGATTCTACCACCACCACCCTTTCTCTTGTCCTCGTCCTCATTAACTGCATTAACGACGAGCCTGCCAACTGCCCCACTGCATTTATGCAGCACAGTTGCCCATGCTCGCGTCTGTTCTTGAGCAATATGGCTTCTATAAGAAGCTTCACGCCTGCTTTGTTGCCTATGCGCTCTTGCTGCTCTTCGACTGTCTTAGAGCACAACTCCAGAACCAACACTGGGCGCAGATGTTCAATTTTTTGTTGCATTGACCTCATTCCGGGCTTTCATGTTACGCCGAGCTCCCATTGCTCTCGGGGCTTCTGGTTTCACTCTGACTCTTTCCCTTATCCATGCGCCCTTTCTCTGCTTTCTGAGCTTTGCACTGGTCCGCCCGTTCATTCCCCGCCCTCTACTTCTTGCTTTGTCTCGCTCAGTCATTCTCAATTATATCCAATGCCTCGTCTGCGCTAGAGGATGCAATGTCGTTGCGGCTCAAGCCATGGCTGTCCTCCCCGCCACCCTCCCTCCACCTCTCCAAGCTCCTCGTCTCCTCCCTCAGACTCCCCGTTGGGTCGTTACCCTAAGACAAGAAGTGGTCGTGGCTTCCGAGCTGGTCGCGGGATTTCTCAGCATAATTTCAGAAATGGATATTCCAAAACTCAGCATAATATCAACAAATTTGATCATTTGAGAGATCATGTTGAATGTTAAAAATGTAACAATTTTGGACATATGGCTAGGGATTGTGAAGTTCAAGACAGGGACAACTATTATCGGCAAAACCCTAGAAGCAAATTTGCAGGATCACGAGATAGACACCAAATAGAATCTTCTATGAATAATATCGAACATTACAAATGTCATAACTATGGACACATAACTCGTATCTACAGGTACAAGATGGAATCAACCATGAATGAAAAGCTTGATGACGAGAATAAGAAGGTTTGGAAAGGAAAACAGGTACAGGATGAACAAGTACAAGATGAGCAAGAAAAGCAATAAGGCAATAAGGTCCCAACAAGTATGCTTTCACGATTCGTAACGGATTGTGAGGAATCAACAGCCGCTTCGGTTAATGACTCGAGTCAAGACGGTCTGTTTAATGACACACAATTCTGAACAATTCAGCTTATCGACTCCTAGAAATTTGAAGATGGGGAGTCTATGAAACATTATAAGACACAAGTCTACGATTGACAAACATGTAGTTTAAACAAGATGGCATTTTCATTACATGTTCAGGGGGAGAAGAATATTTGAAGTATTACATATTCAAGAAAGGAAGCATTGACAAGCAATCTCTATGTGAAAGTGGATCAAGACAGTCTAACAATTATCGAGATATCACAGCAGGATAAAGGAATATTCATATATCAAATCAAGTACATCAAGGAAATGCTCAAAAAATTCCAAATGGAAGATTGCAAGCCAATCCTTACCCCCATGATAACAGGTTACAAGTTAAGCTTAGAAGATTCATCAAAGGATGTGGACCAAAGGTTGTATACATCCATGATTGGTAGTCTCCTATATGTGACAGCCTCTTGGCCTGATGTGATGCAAGCAGTTGGACAAGTAGCAAGATTCCAAGCAGCACTAAAAGAATCTCATATTATTGCCGTCAAAAGAATTCTTCGATATCTTAAGGGCACAGTTGAATATGGTCTATGGCATCCCAAAGGAAATGATCTAGTTATCCAAGCTTATACAGATGTAGATTGGGCAGGAAGTGTTGATGATCGTAAGAGTACCAATGGAGCAGCATTCTATCTAGGTGGTTGTCTTGTTTCATGGTTAAGTAAAAAGTAGTCTCCAATCTCACCCCTTGCTTCGGTGGACTTTGAGTGCCAGCCAAAGGAGGGAAGTCTTATCCATTGAGATTTGGTTTAGCATTGTCACATGGATTTCGTGGGGCTTCATTGTTGCTTTCTGGGCGTGGGAAGGAGTACAAGTTGCAATTGTGAGATCAACAAGAGTAGCAAATATGTGGAGGATTCCAGGGGGAGCATTTCACCATATTTTGTTGGATATTTTGGGGCAAGATCAGCATAATCTCCTAGGACCCTTGTTGCTTTAGCGTGGCATTCTGGTGGACTACGTGGGCCTCCGCAGAGGGCATTTTCTAGGCACACATGGGAGTTGAGGAGTTGGCTTGTGAAGTTGGGTTGAGCAGGGGAATTGAGGGAGACATTTGGGGGAGTAAAGCCCAGCATTTTGGCACGATTTGGAGGGCAGCAACAAAGATTTTCCAAGAGGGTCGTATTTTCCAACCAGATGTGGAGGTCGTGGTATTTGGGGATCAAATTCGGGGGCCAAAGCCTGACCAAACCCTTTCTGGGTTTTGGTTCTTTCCAGCAGAGAAAGCATTTTTCCCAAGGCAACGCAGAGCATAGTTGGAGCAGTTCATTTCCACATCCGGGCATCGTATTTTTCTACCTGGGATTGTCTAGCTTGCCTTTTCGGCAAGCCCAAGTGCACTCATAATATACCCGTATTGTACTACTGCTCACATAATAAAATGGCTTAACTGGATATTTTTGGAGATTTTCTGAGTGTTCACTTATGTATCTGAATTTTTGTGTGTGCATGTTTACTTTTGCTTTGTTTATCACTGTATTTCCTAAGTAGTAATATTACACCTGATATGTTGATGACATTGCCATGGGTTTGGTACTGCGCTAGATATGGCTACTAGTAGATGTTGATGGTAGATGATGATGTTCATGATGATGATTTGATATAACGTTTTCTAAGAGAAATTTGTCAACTTGAGAACACATATGACAGTGATTATGAAAACCTCCCTAGTTAAAAGGAAGTGTTGAATTTGTAACTATGGTCGGTCTTCATAATGTATATTTACTTGTATGTATTATTGTAAAGCATATTTTAAATGCTAGAGTCAAAAGAAAACATGATTTTGAGTCAAAGTCTCATTGTGACTTTTTAAAGAAGAAAATTTGAACTTTTGAATTGTGATTTTTGGCTCCAAAGTTGTCAAGTCGACCTCCCTCCAAGTCCAGTCGACCTTGGACAAAGGACACACCCATTTGACCTATCAGAACACTATATAAGGGAATTTCAATCTCCTCCACTTGGGAAATCCGCGTCTCTCACACAAGCCATCTTCTTGGCAAGCAAGCGAAGCACAAGAAGGAAGAATAGGAATAAAAAGAAGACAAATTGGCTCTCTTCCTCTTTCTTGCAACTTGCATGTGTGGATGGACTCTCTTCTTTCTAGTCTGTAGTGATTATGGACATTCTATTGCAGAGAACGAAATTTTAGGCAGCTACAGAGGCTGAAATTTTGGGTTGACTAGCAATTGCAAGAGGGCAGAAATTTTGGATTAGGACAAGCAAAGCAAATTTCTAGATCAGATTGGGAAGCTTGACTTTGAGGGGAAGACAAGGCTTGACCATAGGTCTAGGTGTGTCTCTTGTTGAACAAAAGAATTTCTTTATTGAAAAGGTTGTTGGGTATTTCCCCTTGGTGGGTTTTCCCAAGGTAAATCTTGTCTCCTCTTTGTGCATTGTGATCACTACTATTCTACTATTCATTACGATTTAATTTCTTAAGTATAATTACTTAGTAATATATTGGAAGAAAAGTAAAAGAAGATCTACATCAAAATTAATTATCGTTTTTTCAAAAATATTGTGTTATCTTCTATTGCACTAAGAAAATCAACATGTATCGAAGCTTTGTTGAAGAAAGGAACTTTGAGATCACTTCTAAAGAAACCCTAATTTGAGATCATCACTGTTAAAGTCTTTGTTGATTCGCATTCATGGCCTCCTCTATGAAATTTGAAAATAAGTTGGAAGGAGCCTCAAATTTTAGGGCTTGGAACCTTAAGAGTTGATATTATTCTCGCAAAGAACAAGGTATTGGATATTGTAACAGGAAAAGTTGTGGAACTAGTAAACGCAGTAGGAAAGCAGAAGTTTAAGGAAGATTGTCTCAATGCCATGAGCAACATTGTGGACTTCATTAGAGATCATCTTATCCCCTACATTGCAAAGTCGGATACCTCTAAGATGTATGATGCAATAACAAATCTATACACCATCAAGAATGTTGGTCAAGCCATGAGTTTGAAGAATGAACTTTGTGATGTGACAATCACGAACCATGACACGGTTGCTTCATATTTTGTAAGGATTTCTCAAATAAAGGACCAATTGGAGAAACTATTCCTAAGAATGAACTTGTGACTACAGCACTCAATGGTCTCCCTAGATCATGGGATGCATTTGTAGCAAGTATAAGCAGTAAGAAGGAAACATCTATATTTGAAGAACTTTGGGCCTCTTGTGCCCAAGAAGAATCAAGGATTACATCGAGATATAGGAAAGAATAAGCTTCTCAAGCATTAACAGCCACTTCAAGGATAAAGGAAAGAAAAAGATTGTCTCTCAACACAAGAAGTCAAAGAAGAAGGACATGTCAAGGATTCAATGTTATGGTTGTCAGGGATTTGGGCATTTCAAAAGAGATTGCCCTGAGATGGCAAATAACAAGAAGAGAAAGAGAAAACAACATGCTTCCACAGTTGATGTTGAGGATGAACAACCCAAGAAGTGTTGGAATTTCTAAGTCTATCTGTTAGAAACCCTTCATGTATTTTCTTATTTATTTCTTCCTACTTGTTCTATTAATTAACAAGTTATTTACCATGTAAATACTGAAAATAAATACAAGTACATGCTCAACACATACAGATCATCAACTGAAGGAAAAAACAAGCACACAAGTGACACCATTGTTTTTGGACTAATGTCCCTAGAAAATCCCAACACGAGAAAACAGGGGCAGCGATCTGAGGGTTTTATTATTAAGGAGTTTCAGAATACAATATGGGTGCCAGAAATGGTTCACCCAACAGAGAATGCCCTCGGTAGTAGTACCTCTCAGTCGCAGACAGATATTCTAGCTAAAAACACTAGATGAATGATCCCACAGATCTCAGCTCCAATCTGACCCACGAAATCTCCCAGCATCAACCTCTAGGGTCTGCGTCAGCCTCTCTGGCCTAGCGTCAGCCCAACGTCAGCCCAACTAGCCCAGCGTTAGCCTCTGAAGCCTCTACGTCTCCCATGCTAGCTCTCTCTGGCACTGCACATATCCTGGCTGCCTCTACATGGCCTCTAGCTGCCTCTGCGTGGCCTCTAGCTGGCTCTACATCAACCCTCTCTCGGCTTCTGCGTTGATGATCCCGGTACCCTCTCTACCTCTCTACTTCTGTATTCACTACCCCTCAGCTACAACTCAGATCACTCCTTCGATTTCCTCAGCAAGCCCTGCCCCAGAAAATTGAATTCTTGATCAACTCGGTGTGTTCTCCAAGTGACCCTCAAGCCTTCTCTTATGCTTTTCTCGTTGACAATTCCATAGCTAAGATTAAGTCCTTAATCAACGACTAAAATTAGATCTGGCTTGATCCATGACTTTTGGACCATTATAACTCAATTTTATATTCATTCACATTAATATTTTATTTTCCCTAAGTTTAGACTTAGGGACTCCATTAAAAATATTAATTATTTTAATATCTCCCAAACTGGTTAGATTCTTCCCAAACCATTTCTAGGTCTTGGAGATCTCATGTGCTTTAGCCTCTCCACCAATTTCCGCGGCTAAAGCATATCCGATGCTACCCCAAATCAACACTCTTTCTTAGCGAGGACTGTGCTCTAGTAATACTCCTCACTTAGTATCACCCTGATCATCCAGCATCGGTCCCTGTGTTGATGCTAGGCCTGCTGCCCAACATCCTCTGCACTGTTGCATCATGTACTGCTACCCATGTCCCTGCCACAGCCACTGTTGCATCCATACGGCAGCTCCCTCTGCATTCGTGCTGCTGCCCATGGCCCTGCCACTACCATTGTTGCATCTGCACTGCATACCTTCTCATCATGTTGCATTGTGCTACCTAGAGCACTGCTATTGCTAACTACTGCACTGCAACTCAGTTACTGAGAAGTAAGTAACTGATCTCCCAACTCTGACATCTTCGTCAGGCTAGAAACACTCCCGATGTTGAAGCTCCCTCTATCGCTCCATTCGCATCTGTCTCTACTAACATCCGCCAGTCCTACTACTCCTTTTCGAAGCTCCCGTAGCAAGGTATAATCCAAGAGGTTAGGAACCTCGAGGATCCTGCCCCTCATCGCTTGTAATCCGTCTGACTACAACTCGATGTCTCCCCATTTTCTCTCAAGTGGCACATGAGCACTCATGGCATAGTCATCATCTGCCTCCACTTCTTTCTCCGCCCTCGGTGGCACAGCCTTGGTATCAGAAGTCTCTCCCTTGGTTTTCTTCCTCGAACACTAGCTCGCATAGTGACCCAGTTCCCCACAGTGGAAGCATTTGACCTTAGAGAGGTCCTTCTTCCATTTCTCCTACTTTCCCTCAGATGCTAGGGCAGCATCCTCCTCCTTCTTGATTCTGACCCCCTTGTCGCTGCTTCCCACCTTGGTTAGCCTTTTGTAATATCTTGTTTCAGAGATATTCCCCAAAACCCCAGTAACTCCAACCAAATATGCACAAATGATATAATAACCGGGAAACTCAAAATGATAGAAATAACAGTGGTACAACATATAATAATGTAAACATGAAATATAAGCAGATACTTGAGAAATGCAGAGAGAAATGCTAAGCCACTTTATTATACTGAGTAATGGAATGAGAATAGGAGGTGATCAGAAGGATGGCACCTCGACTTGCACCAGGCAAGTGAAGAAATACACTCAAAATAGCAAAGGAATGGCCTCTTTTTGAACTGCGTGGATGCTGCTAGAGAACTGCCATGCTGCTTCTACTGCTGGAAATCAAATGCGGATTTGGGGTTGTTCCCCTCCTCAAAAAAATGCGGAAACTCTGGAATCCACCTCTCCTCAGAGAACCCAGAAAAACCCAGAAAGCTTTTCTGAAATGGCCGACCCCCGAAAATCGCCCCCCTTGGGGAATCATGCAATCCCTCAAGGCCCTGCGCTGCCATTGAGTAAAATCCTCCAAAATATTGCCTGAAACTCTGCCAAACTCCCCCAATATGCAAGAGTTGATCCCTTGCTCAATATCCCAGCTCAACTCCTCCACAAATCCTCAACCCAGAACTACCCCCAGAAAAACTACGTCCCTCTCTCTCAAGACTGCGCAGTCCTCCAATGCTCAGCTCCACCCAAAGCCAAAGATCAAAACTACTGCGAAAAGACTGTTGAAAATACCTTACCCGAGTAGGCACTCGAAGTCCCCCGGGGCTAAGGGTGAGATCTTCGAACGGAAACACTCAGTGCACTAAACAGTGTTGCAAACAGGCTAAACAGCTAGCGTGCTCAAAGTCGAAGTGACTAGCTCAAATGCTCATAATCGAATGACAAAATGAGGGGTCTCCTCTCTCCTTTATAGCATTGGCCTCTCCCAATCCCAAGGCTCACCTCCTCCAACGTAATCCCCTCTTGCCACGTGTTCCTTTTTCCATCTACGTAGTCCCTCCAAGTGTCTGCGTGGGCCCCCATCTCTGCGTGGTCCTTTGGCCCCCTTGGCTCCCCTTTCAGTCACAACGTTGTCCTACTAGGAAGTGACTTTTATCCTAAAGTGAGTTGTCTCCCCTTTTCCTCACCTTTTTATTTACAAATAACTATAGAAGGCAAAATTGAGCAAAATCGAATATTCTAATTAGCCATGGCTAATTAGGAATATTACAGTCTCTCCCCGGCAAAATGTTGCTTGTCCTCAAGCAACTGAAGTGATGGATGCTGTAAAATTTTCTGACTCTCCCAAGTGGCATCCTCATCCGGTAAATTCTTCCACCTCACCAAGAATTCCCAGACCGTCCTGCTCCGCAGCTGCCTCTCCCTGGTATCAATAATAGCCTCTGGCTGCAACACCAAATGCCCCTCATCATCCATGGGTGGTAGCTCATCTGTCACTATCACATGCTGTCCCAACGCCTTCTTCAGGCATGATACTCCCCCAGATGTAGCCACTTCAGCCATGCTCGTTGCTGCCCACTGACATAGTTACGCAAGTAGCCCTCCAGCCACTTGTTAATTATCTCTGTCTGCCCGTCTGTCTGTGGGTGATAACTGGTACTCGGTGTCAACTCCGTCCCCACCAACCGAAAAAGCTCCTGACAAAACCCGCCCATAAAACAGTTGTCCCTGTCACCGGTGATGGTCTTAAGAAGACCATGTACCCTGAAGATCTCTCTGAAGAACAGCTCGGCCACCTGTGCTACTGTGTAGTGTGCGGATATGGCGAAAAAGTGTGAGTACTTGCCCTATACCATGGGCAACCCTGTGATGAAGTCCATCGAAATACACTCCCATTTCCCTGCCGAAATGGGAAGAGGCTGCAATAATCCTGCAAGATGGTTCATCTCCCCCTTGTTCCTCTGGCAAACATCGCACTCCCGGACATGCTGGAGTACCTTGAGGCCCTTTCGTGAGCACCTCTCTCTAATGGCCCTGTAGGTTTTGGTAAACCCCTGATGGCCGGCCAATGGTGAATCATGTAATGCCTGAAGTATCTTCTTCTTGAGCTGAGACCCCTTAGTCAAGAAAATCCGATCTCTGTAGTAGATGATCTCATGATCACCCTATACCTGTCATCTGCCACCTGTCCATCCAGAACCTCACATGCAAATCTGTCCTTGGAGTACTCTACTAAGAGTCGAGCCCTCCAGTCTACGTCCAAGCTCATAAGAGACAACGTGGTTGGTCTACGTGAAAGGGCATCTACTACCACGTTGTTCTTACCCTTGACATACTCAATGTCAAAGTCATATGCTTGGATCTTGCTGATCCACTTCTGCTGCCTCTCCTGTAGCTGCTTCTGCTCCAAAAAGAACCTGAGGCTGTTGTGATCAGTCCTCACCCTGAACCTTTTACCCACTAAATACTGCCGAAACTTGGCCAATGCATGCATGATGGCCAGCATCTCCTTGTTGTATATAGAATACAACCTCTTGTGTGGAAGGAGCTTCCGGCTCTCAAAGGCTATAGGGTGAGCTCTCTGCATCAATACTACGTCGATCCCCTCTCCCGACGCATCACACTCCAAAACAAATGGCTGCGTCAAAGGCTCGTTGCGCTATATCCGACCAACTGAATGCCCCCTTCCTCGTTAGATCTGTCAGGGGTGCAGCAAGCTGTGAGAAACTCTTGACGAACTTCCGGTAGTAAGTACAAATGCCAATGAACCCTCGAAGTTCTGTCACATTCCTTGGCTCCGGCCAATCTCTGATGGCCCTGATCTTCTCCTCGTGGACCCTCACTCCATCCACCCCTATGATGTGTCCCAAGTATGACATCTTTGCCAACCCAAACTCACACTTGGAGAGCTTGGCATAGAACTGCTGCTCCTCCAAGATGCGCAATATTGTCTCAATGTGCTGGAGATGCTCCTCCCAAGTCCTGTTGTAGATGAGGATATCATCAAAGAATACCAACACAAACTTCCTTAAATGACTGCGGAAGATGTGATTCATGCAAGACTGGAATGTAGCTGGGGCGTTGATTAGCCCGAAGGGCATCACCAAAAACTCAAAGTGCCCATAGTGACACCTGAAGGCGGTCTTGGGAATGTCCTGCGCCCTCACGCAAATCTGATGGTACCCAGATCTCAAATCAATCTTTGAGAAGAACCGTGCTCCTCTCAGCTCATCCATCAAGTCATCGATCTTGGGTATGGGGTACTTGTTCTTCAGGGTCTTCTTGGTCAGGGCCCTGTAGTCAATGCACATCCTCAATGTGTCGTCTTTCTTCTTCACCAACACCACGGAAGAAGCAAAAGGACTCATGCTCGGCCGAACGTGCCCAAGAGCCAACAACTCCTGAATGGCCCACTCAATCTCATCCTGATAGGCCTTGGGATGCCTATAGGGGGTAGTAATCATTGCCTGTATGCCCTGCTCAAGCTCAATGGTGTGCTCAAACCCCCAATCCGTGGCTGTCCCGGTGGAATCTCCCCAAACACTGTGGCATACTGGTCAAGGATGGCCTGTATCTCTGGGTGCACCATTTGCCCTGTAATCCCTGCCTCTGATGCACGTAGCTCCACTGCCCACTCTACGTCTCCCTTCCAGATGACTGCCTCCATCCGATGAGCTGAAACAGTCTGAGGCGGGTATGTGTGTTGTCCCCGTATCTTCTCATGCCTCCCTGTCCTCTCATCATCCCACTCCATCTCTAGGGCCTTGCAATTTGTAGTGACCTTCCCTAGAGTGATGAGCCACTGAACACCCGGTACTATGTTGGTGTCCGGAATATTGACCACGAAGAAGTGGTCAGTCAGTGTGTAGGTGCCCATCGTCACTGATAACTCTGGAACATAATGAGCACACACCATGGTCTGATCTCCTGGGACCAAAACTGAAAATCCATCGAAGCTCTCTGTCGGTATACCTCTCCGCTCAACCATCTGTGCATCGATGAAGTTGTGGGTGGCCTCACTGTCAACCAAAACTGATACTTGCTGGCCACATACTGTCCCCCGTACGCGCAGCATCAAATACTTGGGAACTCCTCGCAATGCTGCAAGGGTTCCTCCGGTAGGTGCAAAAGCTGCACCACCTGCTGCTGCTGGTGGAGGCGGCAAGGGACCTTGCACGACATGACTATCTCCTGCCTCCACATCATCATCCTCATCCTCTTCCCCGCTGCTCTCAGAGAAGACTTCAATAAAATGTGCTTTGCCAGCAGCACATCTATGTCCTGGTGCCCACGGCTCCTAGCAGGTGAAGCACAACCGCTTCTTCTTCAACTCCCTCCTGGCATCATCGTCAATCTATACTCGTCCTGGATTCCCCTTCGGAGGCAGAATCCTCACATCCTTCCCCTTAGGCTGAAAAGCCTGTCGCTGGCGGTAAGGTGTCCGGGTCCTAGGTAAGACATCCTATAAGTCCCAGGTCCTGCTAATAGCATCCTGAAGTGTGGTTGGTCTAGCGGATCTAACTAGACCCCGAAGTGGCTCTGCTAACCCCTCAACATACATGTAGATCCTTCGTGCCGTGGATAAATCTGGTACCATCAACGAAATCCTCAAGAAGTCTGCAATGTAGGTCTCTAGGCTCCCTATCTATTTGAGCCTCGTCAGCTCAACAAAGTGTTGTTCCGGATCCCTCCGGTCAAATCTCTTCATCAATCTCCTGGTGAACTCAGCATATGTCGTCATTGTGGAGTGTCCGAGTGTAACCATCCCATGGAACCACCAATCCTGGGCCTCACCATCCAAATGTAATGTCACCACCTTGATGGCTTCTGCCTCCGACATCTAGTTGAGCTGGAAATAGATGTCCAGCTTCTCCACCCAAGACCTTGCCGAACTGTTTGATGAACCATCAAACGTAGGCAAGTGGAATCTACTAGCTGTGCGGTGGGTGTCTCCATCGTGATAATGTCGATGTCCTCTATGATGGTCGCGGGATCTACTATCCCGCTGGAGCTGAACAAAGTCTCTGAATGAGAGAGCATCCCTGAACAACTGCCCATATGCCTGATACTCTGCAAAATAATCGCCCATATGACCGGGCTCTACCTCCTGCTGGGCTCCAGCCCCCGTGTCTACTCCTAGGAAAGAGGGCATGGTAGAGCGTGTAGGGGCATGTGAGGCCATCTGCTGAGTAGTGTCACGCTGAGTGGCACCCTGCTCTGGAAAATGGTGGGATGTACTCCATCCCTCACCAACCTGAAAAACCCATTGGTTCTCACGCTGTCTAGCCTCTACTGTCGTGAATCTCTACCCCATCACCTCGATCTGTCTCGACAGATCCTGCACTGATTTGAGGAGCATGTCCGCAAATCTCTTCCCGTCCTCATCTGCCATCGGATCCTCCTGCTCTGCATCCACCACAGGCTCCTTCTGTTCTGCATCCACCACAGGCTCCTCCTATTCTGCGTCCACCACCGGAACACAGTCTCCCTCTTCGTAGGTATTCTCCAACCTACGCCCAGTGTCTCTGTATCTCCTACCTCTGTAATAGATGTAGGGCTTTTCCCCCAGTGTCATAGATTGCTAGCTCCACAGGCTGAGCCAGATCTATGCTCTAATACCACTGTAATATCCCGTTTCAGAGATATTCCCCAAAACCCCAGTAACTCCAACCAAATACGCACAAATGATATAATAACCGGGAAACTCAAAATGATAGAAATAACAGCGGTACAACATATAATAATGTAAACATGAAATATAAGCAGATACTCGAGAAATGCAGAGAGAAATGCTAAGCCATTTTATTATATTGAGTAATGGAATGAGTACAGGAGGTGATCAGAAGGATGGCACCTTGACTTGCACTAGGAAAAGTGAAGAAATACACTCAGAATAGCAAAGGAATGGCCTCTCTTTGAACTGCATGGACGCTACTGGAAAACTACCGTGCTACTGCTACTGCTGGAAATCAAATGAGGATTTGGGGTTGTTCCCATCCTCAAAAAAATGCGGAAACTCTGGAATCCACCTCTCCTCAGAAAACCCAGAAAAACCCAGAAAGCTTTTCTGAAATGGCTGACCCCTAAAAATCGCCCCCCTTGGGGAATCATGCAATCCCTCAAGGCCCTGCGCTGCCACTGAGTAGAATCCTCCAAAATACTGCTTGAAACTCTACCAAACTCCTCCACTATGCAAGATTTGATCCCTTGCTCAATATCGCAGCTCAACTCCACAAATCCTCAACTCGGAACTGCCCCGAGAAGAACAACGTCCCTTTCTCTCAAGACTGCATAGTCCTCCAATGCTCAGCTCCACCCAAATGCCGAAGATCAAAACTACTGCGAAAAAACTGCTGAAAATACCTTGCCCAAGTAGGCACTCGAAGTCCCCCGGGGCTAAGAGTGAGATCTTCGAACGAAGACACTCAGTGCACTAAACAGTGTTGCAAACAGGCTAAACAGCCAGCGTGCTCCAAGTCGAAGTGACTAGCTCAAATGCTCATAATCGAATGACAAAATGAGGGGGCTCCTCTCTCCTTTATAGCATTGGCCTCTCCCAATCCCAAGGCTCACCTCCTCCAACGTAATCCCCTCTTGCCATGTGTTCCTTTTTCCATCTGCACAGTCCCTCCAAGTGTTTGCGTGGGCCCCCATCTCTGCGTGGTCCTTTGGCCCCCTTGGCTCCCCTTTAAGTCACAACGTTGTGCTACTAAGAAGTGGCTTTTATTCTAAAGTGAGTTATATCCCCTTTTCCTCACCTTTTTATTTACAAATAACTATAGAAGGCAAAATTGAGCAAAATCGAATATTCTAATTAGCCATGGCTAATTAGGAATATTACACCTTCTGATCTCTTCTTGACGAAGAGCCGCCCACAGTTCCTCCCAATCTGGAAGGGTTGACCTGCCCAATATGCTATCGACAAATACCTCCCAATCCTCTGAGACTGCGTTCAATGCGGTCCTCACCAACATCTCCTCATCCGGCGTGGCCCCTATGGAAGTCAATTGATCCCGGATCTCCTTCAATCGACCGAGGAAGGTGTCTATTTGTTCTCGCTTCTGCATCCGGTATGACCGCAGCTGATTTTCTAGTAGCATCTTCCTCTGTACGGAAGTATGTTGATACAATTTCGTCAAGGCCTCCCACATCGCTTTGCTGTCTCCTTTTCGACAATATGTGGTACTAAATGGTCCTTGACCCCGTCAAGGATGATGCTCTTGGCCCTCGCCATTACCTCCTCGTACTTTCCGTTCTCAGCCGGGTCAATTGGGATCACTATCGTTTTCAAGGCGAAGTGCTTGAGACGATTCCTGTCTAGAACGGACAACATCCTAGCCTTCCAGACTATGAAGTTTGAGGCTCCGTCCAGTCTATCCTGATCTCTTACCCCATTCACTCCCATTTCGCTGCTCCTCTTTCGACTTTTCCGAGTCTCTCTACTTCCCTCCTGGAAACCCTTCTGCCAATGTCGAGATGCCCCCACTCCGATCGTTAGTGCAGTTGTACCCATGATCCCGATTTCTTGGCTAGAAATCCTTGGCAGCAACTCCCTCCTCCGTGGTCTTGCCCTGTTAGGTACTATTCTGACCACAGTATCCCACCAGCTTCACTTCGCAACTCACCCACAGCCTCCTATGCCCCAGCAAACTGAAGGTTAGAGCCTCTAGGCTCTACGCAATCTCGGCACCAGCAAAATCCGCACCTCCTGGACACGGGCGTCAATCCTTCCTGACTGAGAAAGATGACCGGGCACTACGTAGGTTAGGTCTGCTCCTCTCTGCCACTGCGTTGATCCTCCTCCTGGCTCAAAACTGATGACACAAGCACTGTGTCACCCCTTGTTGCTTTTCCGCTAGGAACAACTTCTGTCACTTGGGACAGTTGTCTCTGCTGCTGATGCTCTACTCGGTTGATGCCCTCAGTTACCCTGTGATCTGCAACCACGCTCTAATACCATGTTGGAATTTCTAAGTCTATCTGTTAAAAACCCTTCATGTACTTTCTGATTGATTTCTTCCTACTTGTTCTGTTAATTAACAACTTATTTACCATGTAAATACTGAAAATAAATACAAGTACATGCTCAACACATACAGATCATCAACTGAAGGAAAAAACAAGCACACAAGTGACACTATTGTTTTTGGATTAATGTCCTCGGAAAAACCAATGCGGGAAAACCGGTGAAGCTATCTGAGGGTTTTATTATTAAGCAGTTTCAGAATACAATCTGGGTGCCAGAAATGACTCACCCAACAAAGAATGCCCTTGGCAGTGGTACCTCTCAGTCGAAGACAGATATTCCGGCTAAAAACCCCAGATGAATGATCCCACATATCTTAGATCCAATCTACCCCACGAAATCTCCCAGCGTCAGCCTCTAGGGTTTGCGTCAGCCTCTCTGGCTCTGTCAGCCCAACTAGCCCAGCATCAGCCTTTGGAGGCTCTGCGTCAACCTCTGGAGCCTCTACGTCTCCCACGCTGGCTCTCTCTGGCACTGCGCAGCTCCTGGCTACCTCTGTGTGGCCTCTAGCTGGCTCTACGTCAACCCTCTCCCGACTTCTGCGCTGATGCTCTCGGTACCCTCTCTACCTCTCTGCTTTGTATTCACTGCCCCTCAGTTTCAACTCAGATCACTCCTTTGATTTCCTCAGCAAGCCTTGCCCCAAAAAATCGAATTTTTGATCAACTCTGTGTGTTCTCCAAGTGACCCTCAAGCCTCCTCTTATACTTTTCTCGTTGACAATTCAACAACCGAGATTAAGTCCCTAATCAATGGCTAAGATTAGATCTCGCTTGATCCATGACTTTTGAACCATTCTAACTTAGTTTTATATTAATTCACATTAATATTTTATTTTCCCTAAGTTTAGACTTAGGAATCCATTAAAAATATTAATTATTTTAATATCTCCCAAACTGGTTAGATTTTGCCCAAGCCATTTCTAGGTCTTGGAGATCTCATGTGCTTTAGCCTCTCCACCAATTTTCGTGGCTAGAGCACATCCGATAGCCCAAATCAACAAGAAGCCCAAAGGTGACAAAGATTTCTTCTACTTTTCTACTCTAACAGGTTATGTTGTAGATGATGATGATGATGATATGTGGCTAGTAGATAGTGACGCATCAGGGCATATGACCAGAGAACATGGAAATTTTCTAGCATAACGGAAAAGAGGTTGTCCCAAAGGATTGAGCTTGGATACAATCACAACTATGTAGTCAAACTTGTTGAGGCATCCATAGTGTTGGAATTTGGTAATAATATGCATCTCAGCAATGTTCTATATATACCAGGTTTGAAAAAGAATCTTGTCTCTATTTCATGTTTGGAAGATTAAGGAGATAGAGTAGCTTTTATGGATGGAAAAGTACTTGTGTGGTCCAAGGCCTTTAGTATAGAAGATGCTACAGTTATTGGGATTCTTGAAGGAATACTGTATAGACTTGTGAGTCAACCAACCCAAGCCCTAGTTCATGATGAAATCCATCCAAGTGAGCTATGGCATAGAAGGTATGGACATCTTGATTATACAACATTACTTGAATTAAATCAAATAGTTTCAGGTGTCCTTGAACTGCAGATAGATCATGAAGGTGTCTGTAAAGGTTGTGCTCTTGGGAAGAAATAAGAATATCAAGAAACCATTTCCAAATAGTGACAACAGATCTAAAGAAGTCTTGGATTTGATACACTCTAATGTGTGTGGTCTAGTGCCTATGAGATCACTTGATGGTTCATTGTAATATGTGACATTTATTGATGACTTCTCCCGCAAGACATGGATTTATCTTTTGAAGACTAAGGATGGAAAGAGGGAGCTGATTGTTCAGAATGGTGTAGCAAAACAAAAGAATAGGTCCATTGAAGAATCTATCAAGGCCATGATGCATGACCAAGATTTTCCATTGTTCTTATGGGGAGAAGCATCGTTGACAACCACATATATTCATAACAGAGTCCTCGTCGAATTCTGGAAGGCATGACTCCTAAAGAAGCATTCTCTAGAAGGAAACCAGAGGTTGGGCACATGAGAATCTTTGGTTGTCCTATCTATAAGGATAAGAGGAACAAGCTTGAGCCTTCAAGGAAGAAAGGCATATTTGTTGGTTATAGCGAATCATCTAAGGCCTCTAGGATCGATATTCCAGAAGAACGACAAATCGAGGTCAATGGGAATGTCACTTTTGACGAGAAAGTGGCATATTGGAAGTCCAAGGAAGTTTCAATGGACTCTCTTGATGAAGTAAAACATGAGGACGAGCATTCAAGTTCTACAGAAGGTCCTGCAGAGCATTATTGTTCTAGACATATGAAAAAGACCAGCATGACTTAAATCTACATTGGAAGACGCAGAAGGACATACAACTCCCGATGGCATGTCTAGAGAAATCAAGAAACCCAAAAGGTTCTCTAGCTATGCAACTCTCATGACTAACCTGATTGATGCAGAGCCTTCCACTTATGAAGAAGCAGCAAACCAGCAAGTGTGGAAGGAAGCTATGAATGAAGAATATTAATCGATCATGAAGAACGATGTCTAGGAGATTGTGCCAAGGTCGAAAGTTAAGTCAGTGGTGACTTCCAAGTGGATATATAAGATTAAGCATCTTGCAAATGGAAGTATTGATAAATACAAGGTGTGATTCATGTCTAGAGGGTTCTCCCAGAAAGAGAGAGAAGATTACAATGAGACCTTCGCTCCAATTGCTAGGTACACCTCCATTAGATCCATCATCTTTCTTGTTGCTTCGATGGGTTGGAATTTACATCAAATGGATGTGAAGATTGCTTTCCTCAATGGTGTGATTAAGGAAGAGGTATCCATAGAGCAACCTCAAGGCTTTGAGGTGCATGGAAAGGAGTCTCGTGTTTGCAGGTTAAATCAGGTCGTGTATGGACTCAAGCAAGCTCCAAGAGCTTGGTATGCTCCTATTGACAGTTATCTGACAAGATTAGGATATACCAAGAGCAATGTCGATCCAAACCTTTATTTTAAGGTTGTGAAGAATGCACTTGTGATCCTACTATTGCATGTTGATGATTTATTTCTGACAGGGGTTGAGCCTTTTATTATTCAATGTAGGAAACAGGTGGCTTCTAAATTTGATATGGAGGATCTTGGGTTGATGCATTATTACTTGGGACTAGAAGTATGGAAGAAACCTGGCAAAGTCTTCCTTGGTCAAGGAAAGTATGTGATTGAGATCCTTTAGAAGTTCGGTATGATGGATTGTAAATCCATGGCTACTCCCATGGTGACAAAGTTGAAGAAGATAAGAGGCTCTAAATCCAATTTGGTAGATCCGTCTTTGTACCGATGGTTGATTGGTTCACTGATGTACTTGGTTACCACCAGGCCCAACATGTGCTTTACTGTGAACACGTTGAGCTAGTTCCAGGTTGAACCGAGGCATGGGCAATGGATTGCAGCGAAGCATATTTTGAGATATCTACGTGGTACTGTGAACTATGGATTGAGATATATTGCAAACAAGGACGTACAGCCTCAGGGATATACACATGTTGATTGGGTTGAAAGTGTGGAAGATAGAAAGAGAACTTCAAGGGTATGCTTCAGTGTGGGCTCCAAGATGATATCTTGGATGAGTAGGAAGCAAAGATCTGTCGCCTTTAGCACATCAAGAAGCAGAATATATTGCAACGAATGAAGCGTGTATAGAAGCAGTGTGGTTTCACAAGTTGTTTGCAGGATTGTTCGACCAAGAGTTGGAACCAATGGTGATATTCTATGACAATCAAAGTTGTGTGAAGCTTTTAGAGAATCTCGCGTTCCATGATAGGTCGAAGCATAGTGAGATCAAGTACCACTACATCCATGATATGGTGCAGATGAGAGCAATAAGGTTCGACTACATCTCCACCGATGAGCAACCAGCTGACGTTCTAACGAAATCATTGCCCATGGACCAGTGCATGTACTTCAGAGACAAATGGGGTTTGTGGAGATTACCCCTCTTTGAGAGGGAGTGTTGATTTGGCACTAGCATGGATGGACATTCTCCTAATAGGAAGAATGTGCTCGAGAGCCCTAGAGTTCTCAACAGGTAGAGTTGAGTGAGTGTCTCTTTGAGACACGATCACACACCAAAAAAGGGTGTAGTGAGGTCTTTGGACTTGATCACACACCAGGAAGGGTGTAGTGAGGTCCTTTTAGCATCTAGACCCGATCACCAACCAAGAGGAGTTGAGTGAGGTTTTGGCCCAGAGTGCTCACTAGAAAGGGTGCGTCAGTGCTAGCTAGTTGATGTCTCAGCATTTTTCTCTAGGGAGATGCCATGGGGACCGATCACTCTAGAGGAGTGAGTCCTGATATGCTAAGGAAATTGCCATCGGTTTGGTACCGCCCCAGATATGGCTACTAGCATATGTCGATGGTAGATGATGATGATGACAATGATGATTTGATATAACCTTTTCTTAGAGAAATTTGTCAAACACATATGACAGTGATTATGAAAACCTCCCTAGTTAAAAGGGAGTGTTGAATTTGTAACTATTGTCGGTCTTCATAATGTATATTTACTTGTATATATGATTGTAAAGCATATTTTAAATGCTAGAGTAAAAAAAATTGAGTCGAAGTCCCATTCTGACTTTTTAAAGAAGAAATTTTGAATATTTGAATTGTAATTTTTGGCTCTAAAGTTGTCAAGTCGGCCTCCCTCCAAGTCAAGTCGACCCAGGGCAAAGGACACACCCATTCAACCCAGCAGAACACTATATAAAGGCAATTCAATCTCCTCCATTTGGGAAATTCGCATCTCTCACACAAGACATCTTCTAAGCAAGCAAGCGAAGGACAAGAAGGACAAATAGGATGAAGAAGAAGACTAATTGGCTCTCTCTTTCTCTCTCTTGCAACTTGCAGGCGTGGATAGACTCTCTTCTTTCTGGTTCATAGTTTTTTTGCACATTCTGTTGCAGGGGGTCGAAATTCTGATGTAAGGGCCTGTTGAAATATGTAACTATGTTTGTTCTTAATAATGGCATATGTAATCGTGATTTTATTATTTAATGAAAAGAGAAAAAAAAAATTATTATTTGTATTCTTGAGGCATGGGTTTCATGCTAAAGCGAAATTTATTTTTAGGTCAAGCACCCATTGAGTGCTTCTAGGTTTATCATAAAGTCAATTGAGTCATTGTCATGTACTGAAGACCCATTTGGGCATATTTCATATTGTAAAGAAAACTTTATTAATTCAAAAGACCCTCCAATGTTGAGAAATCTAGGGCGTTCAATGTTAACAATTTCTCTGCTTGATAATTGCTTGTGATACGCTTGTTCTTCTTTTCATCAAGACAATTATAGGCTTCTCTAGCTAGGGCCAAAACCTCTCACTTCTTGAGAGGAAAACCCAATAAAATTCTTCTTCTAGATCTTCAATCGATAAGTACCAAAACCATGACACTGAACCCTTGACTATAGTATCCTTCCAAGGCACTTGTCACCCACCTTGATCTGCTTCTCCCTTCTTTGTCTTTCCTCCTAGAGAAACTCAGTTTCTATCTTGTTGTACTGCACCTCCACAGCTTCCCTAGAGAATCTCGGTGTCATGTCCCTTCTCAAACACATTTGTAACAGGTTATCTCTACACATTTTTGCACATTTTTGGCTAAGGAAAAGGACCTAGCAGTTTCGACTTAGGGACTTAGGAGAAATTTTGGCTTAATTTGTTTGTTAGTGGAAGGTGGGTGCCACCCATGTCGGAATTCGAACTAGGCCATTCAAATGGCTTGGAGGGAATTTGAAACGCTGAATGGAGGGGCCCACATGAGGCCCACGAAGACAAAAGGAGGACGAGGCCCTCATTTGGATCATTCATTAACCTTGCAAATCGAATTTACTTGACTGTTTGCTCAGTTGCTTAGCCGAGTCAACTAGTTGTTCAGGCATGAATCTCTCAAGTGGGAGATTTAAGCTTACCTTCGGGGGACTTCGAGTGCACACCCTAGGAAGATAGTTCCACCAGCATTTTCAAGAGATCCGAGGAGTTTCTACAGCACCATCACTCAGCTACACGCAGGGATGCGTATTTCTAGGCCACAGGGACAACACGCAGAGAGAGATTGAGCCACAGTGGACCAGCGACTTGCCGGAGGAGCCAAGAAATCTGAAGGACAGCATTAGCCCAGCATTCAATGAGAGTTTTGGGTCCAAAGAAGCCAGCAACCCAACAGTTTGAACTCCAAGCCTGGGAGACAGCGCAAAGGGCCAGTCTAGCAATTTCATGGGTCTTGAGGGCAAGAGCTATATCTCGGAAACTCTTAGAGAAGTCAAGAGATTTGTAGGAGGGATCAACCCAACACTTTTGGACACTTCCCAGGAGGTTTTATAGTCAGAATACAGCAGGCCGAGTTTTGCAGTTGCTGCTGAAGTTGGGCTCCTTGGGGGTCAAATTTCAGAAGTCTAAACTAGCCAAATTCCTTCGTGGGCTTTTCTAGGTTTAGGACAAGGAGTCAAGAGCTCGAATCTCATATTTTTCTAAGCACATGAAGTAGTGATTCCAGCCATTCGAAGTCAGCAGAAAGAGTAGTTTTCTGGGCAGCTCGGTGCAGTTTGGTGCAGCAATTGTAGCAGCCATCAGTTCAACTATTGCTCAGCTGGGTTTGGTCATGCTTGTCCATTGAGACAAGCCTAGGTGCACCATTCTATTTACTATTGTATTTTTCTCTTGGAAAATTAATAAAATGACTCAGCAGTTCCTTATTTCCAGCATTTCCATGGGTGCTTAGTGTCTCTTTCGTTTTTTTGTTTGCTGAACTGATTGTATGCTTGTATATCACTTGTATTCCTACTTAGGAACCTTACAATCTTATCAGAGCCTAGGTCTTGGCCCAATTGTGGGGATTTTCTCCTATGAGAGAAGGGGACCAGTAGAACATCACATACAGAAAGCAAAGACACTGGAGCAGAGAAAGGGAGTTGGAGATTACTCCAAACACAGAGGACAGGGGGAAGTAGTGGCAGAAGAGGAGGACATGCTGGAACCCAAGAGCAGGGAAGAGATGGCTTTCGACAGCCTCCTGAAGGCTTTGAATGACTTAGCCAAGGGCCAAAAAGAGATGTCAAAGGAGATAAAGATGAAAAACAGAGAGAGAACCACTTCTAGACATTTTTTATTTGGGGAAACTTTTGGAGCCTCCCAGCCATTCGATCACCTCTTACCGGCAGCATAACACCAATCAATTACTGGGCCAACTCAAGCCACACTACCCTCTTTCGTACCTGTGGCACAAATCGAACCAGCAAGGGGGGAAGACCCAACACAGATGGGAGACTATTTCGGAGAGTGGAAATCTATGGATGTAGACTTCAGGGAAGCACTCTCTTTCAGAGATTTCTGCTCAAGAAGAATGAGAAGAGTAAGGACTATGGAGGACAGGTTACACAGGACTATGAGCTGCAGAGGACCATAGGGAGGATGTACTTACTTACATTTGATGGCACTGCTAGGACTTGGGTTAAGAAGATGGACACCTACTTCCAGGGCAACTGGATGACAGAACAAGAATCCATCAAGATGGCCACGCTGAACATACAGGGGGAAGCCCATGACTGGTGGTTTCATGGCTTGGCCACCCTAGGGCATGCCAATGTGGCTTCTTATGAGGATTTCACCAGGAGGGTGCTGGAATGTTTTGACCAAAGATCTGGAGGCCCATTTCAAGGAGTTGACCCAACTGCACCAGACAAGCAACCCAGAGTAGTATATTTCAGAGTTTATGCGAGTGCCAGTGATGGCTCCAGATCTATCCAAGGCTCGGAGGGTATACACTTTCATTCAGGGTTTACTTGAGCCCCTATGTGGATTGGTGAAGTCACGCAGACCCTCCACGCTGTAGGAGGCAATTTTGTGCACTAGAGATTTACAGGGGGCCATCCCCATGACTAGAGCACATTTACCTGCATGGACCCCTTTTCCACAGAAGGGGCATGACACTAGACCTCCACCTCAGAGAACCACCCAGGGGCGGGGACAACCAAATGCTGAGACACAAAAGGACCTCAGGAGGAGGAAGTTGTGCTTCACTTGCAGGGAGCCCTGGGCACCAAGCCATCGATGCACTGCTAGCAAAGCACACTATATTGAGGTGTTTTCAAACAATGACCAGGAGGACGAGTTGGAGCAAGAGTGTGGTGTGGGAGATGGTGAGAGTCTAACAAATAGGGGACCACCACCACCACCTCCATAGGGAGGGGCATCCTTTGCCCCATTCCGGGGAGTCACTACTTCTTTATGCGGGGTCCCCAAATTATTGACATTGAGGATCAGAGGCACCATACAGGGACAGCGGGTGTCAGTCCTAGTTGACAATGGGGCTACCCACAACTTCATAAATGCCCAATTGGTTCAGAGGAGGGACCTCACCACCACTGAGTTTGAGGGCTTTTTAGTCCTAATAACAAGTGACCATACCATGTAGTGCACTTGGTATGCGCTTGCTTTGACAATAGTTATGGGAAACTACTTGATGACGAACCACTCCTTTATGGTCGATGTGCCAGACACCAACGTGGTGATGGGTGTCTAGTGGCTATACTCCCTTGAGCGAGTCACTACTGACTAGAAGAAACTAGAGATGGGGTTTACTGGGCCGGATGGCAAGTCAGTAGTTCTCAGAGGCATGCATTCCTATCCACCCCAGATAGTCTCAACCGACAGGGTGGAGGCAGATTTGCGACATGGGGACATCGCATGGGCAGTGGAGCTGAGGATTTCGAAGGTTGGGGAACAGACCCAGCCACCACCACCAAACATACAGGCCTTGCTAGACAGATACGCAGTGGTGTTTGGGGATATTCCACCAGGGCAGCCGCCAGACAGGGGATTCGAGCACACTATTGAGTTGGAGCCAGGCGTGCAGGCGGTGATCACTACCCATTATAAGCATCCTAAGGCCTATAAGGATGAGATTGGGATGGCCATTCAGGAGTTGTTAGCATTGGACCATATCAGGCCAAGTTCCAGTCCCTTCGCTTCTTCAGTATTACTGGTGAAGAAGAAGGATGGGACCTTACGCATGTGCATTGACTACTGGGCCCTCAAGCGGAAGACACTAAAGAACAGGTACCCCATCCCCCACATAGATTTGTTGATGGAAGACCTTAGAGGAGCCAAGTACTTCTCTAAGATCAATCTGCATTCAGGGTACGACCAGATCAGGGTGAGGGATCAGGACATCCCCAAGACAACTTTCGGGTGCCATTATGGGCACTTCGAGTTCCTGGTCATGCCAGTTGGGTTGACCAACACTCCGGCTACCTTCCAATTGTGCATGAACCATGTCTTCCAGAGACAGTTGAGGAGGTTTGTGTTGGTTTTCTTCGATGATATTTTGATTTATAGCTGGACGTGGGAGGAGCATCTCCAACACTTGGAGCAGGTTCTACGTATTCTAAAGGAGCAACAATTTTATGCCAAACTATCCAAGTGTGAGTTTGGCTTGACAGATATGCTCTACTTAGGGCATACCATCGGTGTTGATGGGGTGAAGGTCCATGAGGAGAAGATGCGGGCTATCCATGACTGGCCAATGCCCTGAGATGTGACAGCGCTGAGGGGTTTCCTAGGTATCTGCACCTACTACGAGAAGTTTGTCAAGGGGTTTTCACAGCTAGCAGCACCCTTGACAGATTTGACCAAGAGATGGGCTTTTGCATGCACTAATGCAACATAGGTAGCCTTTGATCGCCTCAAGGAGGTGATGAGCAGTTGCCCAGTCTTAGCACTTCCAAATTTTTCCTAGTCCTTCACCGTGGAGTGTGATGAATCCGTGGAGGGAGTTGGAGCAGTTCTATCACAGGATGGGCATCCCATTGCTTTCGAGAGTCGAAAGCTCCTACCACATGAGCGGTCATATTCCATATATGACAAAGAGATGTTGGCCATCATGCATGCATTGGTCAAATTTCGACAATACTTGGTAGGCAACAGCTTTTCGGCGAACACTGATCACAACAGTCTTTGTCACGTCATGGGGCAACAAGGCCTCAACGACAAGCAGCAGAGATAGGTCAGCAAGGTGAAGGCCTACGACTTCGATATAAAGTATGTGCGGGGAAAGCACAATGTGGTGGTCGATGCTTTATCACGGAGACCCCGCTGGTCTATCACGCATGAGCATTTGCCACGATTGGAAGGTTCAGTTACTGGTGGAGTACTCCAAGGATAGGAGGGGATGCGAGATCTTGGAGGGTACCCATAAAGATGAGTGCTAGCGAGTGATGGATGAGGTCATCTATTACAAGGCGTGCATTCTTTTGGTGCCCAACTCGCAGTTGAGGGAGAGAGTGCTCCAAGCAGCACATGACTCGCCATTGTTCAGGCACCAAGGGTTCCAAAAGACATATATGGCAGTCAGGGAGAGATTCACGTGGAATGGCCTCAAGGGGGACGTGCTGAAGCACGTACAGGAGTGTGAGGCATGTCAGCGGAACAAGGGGGAGTTGATTCACCCTACAGGATTGCTACAGCCGCTCCCTATCCCAGAGGGTAAATGGGAAAGCATATATATGGATTTCATCACAGGGCTCCCCATAGTGCAAGGCAGGGACTGCATTTATGTAGTGGTCGACCGGTTGACAAAATATGCCCACTTTTTTTCCATCCCCACCAGGTATTCGGCTGCACAGGTTGCAGCAGTTCTTCAGGGAGATCTTCTGGTTACACGGACTTCCTAAGAAAATTGTGAGTAACAAGGATAGCAGGTTCATGGGAGGTTTTTGGCAGGAGATTTTCATATTGGCCGGTACCGAGCTCACTCCTAGCACAAGCTACCACCTCCAAACAGATGGCCAAACAGAGCGAGTTAATTAGTGGCTGGAGGGGTATTTGAGGAACTACATAACAGGAGAGCAAAGGGCTTGGATGCGGTGCCTGCATTTGGGCGAGTACTACTACAACATCACCCACCACATGTCAATTAGTATGACTCCTTTCTGTGCCTTGTATGGATATGACGCATTATCTTTTGCTAATGTTGTTTTTGGAGACAATCAAGCCCCAAAGGCCAGAGATTTGATCCAAGAGAGACAAGACATCCTCAAGGCTCTCAAGGATAACTTGGTGACAGCACAAAACCAGCAAAAGGTGTACGTAGACCGACACAGACAGAGGCATTTCGAAGAGGGGGACTAGGTGTACCTCTGGCTACAGCCGTACAGGCAGGCTACTTTGAAGCAGAAGGGGGCTAAGAAGCTACAACCCCACTTCTGTGGGCCATAACAAGTGATCAGACAAGTTGGGGAGGTGGCCAATGAGTTGGAGCTGCCGTCGGGGAGCAGGATTCACAATGTATTTCATGTCTCGTGCCTTAAAAAGGTGTTAAGGCAATAGGTGAAAACAGCAGTAGAGTTACCCCCACTGGATATGAGGGCTACTTGGTTTTGGAGCCTGAGATCATCTTGGAGAGGAGGGAAAGGAAGCTGAGGAGAAGGACCATCAGGGAGTTCTTGGTACGATGGAAGAACTTGCCGGATCAAGATGCCACCTGGGAGGGTGAGCACATTTTGGAGCACCCAACTCTGAGGTTGCTTGAGGGAAAGCAACATTTGGGAGGTGAGGATTGTCATGTCCCTTCTCAAACACATTTGTAATAGGTTATCTCTATACATTTTTGCACATTTTTGGCTAAGGAAAAGGACCCAGTAGTTTCGACTTAGGGACTTCGCAGAAATTTCGGCTTAATTTGTTTGCTAGTGGAAGGTGGGGGCCACCCACGTGAGAATTTGAACTAAGCCATTCGAATGGCTTGGAGGGAATTCGAAATGTTGAATGGAGGGGCCCACATGAGGCAAGGAAGGCCCACGAAGACAAAAGGAGGAGAAGGCCCTCATTTGGATCATTCATTCACCATGCAAATCGAATTTACTTGATTATTTGTTGAGTTGCTTCGCCGAGTCAACTGGCTGTTCAGCCACGAATCTCTCAAGCGGGAGATTCAACCTTACCTTCAGGGGACTTCGACTGCCCGCCCTAAGAAGGCAGTTCCACCAGCATTTTTAGGAGATCCGAGGAGTTTCTACAACACCATCACTTAACTACACGCAAGGAATGTGTATTTCTAGTTCACAGGGAGAAAACGCAGAGAGAGATTGAGCCACAGCGGACCAGCCACTTGCCGAAGGAGCCAAGGAATTTGAAGGACAGCATTAGGTCAGCATTTACTGAGAGTTTTGGGGCCAAGAAGCCAACAACCCAGCAGTTTGAATTCTAGGCCTAGGAGACAGCGCAGAGGGCCAGTGCAGCAATCTCGTGGGTCTTGAGGGCAAGAGCTATAGCCCAAAAACTCATCTGGGAAGTCAGGAGATTTGTAGGAGGGATCATCCCAACACTTTTGGACACTATCCAGGAGGTTTTATAGTCATAATCCAGCAGGCTAAGTTTTGCAGTTGCAGCTGAAGTTGGACTCCTTGGGGGCCGAATTTCAGAAATCTAAACTAGCCAAATTCCTTCATGGGTTTTTTATGGGTTTAGGCCAAGGAGTCAGGAGCTCGAATCCCATAATTTTCCGAGCACAGGAAGTAGTGATTCCATCTATTCGAAGTCAGCAGAAAGAGCAGTTTTCCGGGCAGCGCAGTGCAGTTTGGTGCAGCAGTTGTAGCAGCCACCAATTCAACGATTGCTCACCTGGGTTTGGTCATGCTTGCCCATTGAGACAAGCCCAGGTGCAACATTCTATTTACTATTGTATTTTTCTCTTGGAAAAGTAATAAAAGCAGTTCCTTATTTCCAGCATTTCAATGGGTTCTTAGTGTCTATTTCGTTCTTTTGTTTGCTCAACTAATTGTATGCTTGTATATCACTTAGTAGAGTTTCTCTCTTGCTGCCCCAAAATGTTAGTTTTTTGGTAGCATCAGATGTGCTCTAGCCATGAAAATTTGTGGAGAGGCTAAGGCACATGAGTTCTAAAGAACCCATAAATCGTTTGGTGAAATTCCACCCGGATTGTGTTTTACTAAAATAATTAATATTTTTAATGGGGTTCGTAAGTCTAAACTTAAGAAAATTAAAGTATTAATGGGTATTAATCAAAATATGAGTGAGGATGTTCTAAAAAACGGATCAAGACAAGTTTTAATCTTAGCCATTGATTAGAGACTTAATCTCAGCCGTTGAAGTCTCAACGAGAAAAGTATAAGGAGGCTTGGGGTTCATTCCAAAATACATAGAGGGTTGATCAGTCAGTTCGATATTCCTAAGGCAAGGTTGGCTAAGGAATTCGAACGAGTGATCAAGCAGTGAGGATCACAGGTAGTACTGGAAGGAAGTGACTTCCTGTTCCAGTGAAGGGGCAAAAGAGGAAGCGCAGTGCTAAGGAGGGACAGTGCATCAACTAGAGGAGGTTGACGCAGAACCACTAAGGGATAGCACAGATCAGTGCCAGGAATCACTGTGAGTGATTGACAGATGAAATCTTGATTTCTCAGCAACAGACGCAACAATAGCAAGGGTGACATAGTCAGAGGGAGTCTCCACGCAGAGACTGCGCAGTGGGTCATCCAAGAGCTAGGGTTAGTGCAAAATATCTAGATTCAGTGTGAGAAAATTCTCACTATTTCTTCTTTCAGCCATCTTCTCTGAGTGGATTGCCATTTCTTTGGGGCATCCAGATTGTATTCAGAAATTTATTGTCAATAATAGAAACCCTCAGATCTGCTGCACCGGTTTTCCCGCATTGGGTTTTTCTGGGGACTATTGTCCAAAAATAAGTGTGTCAATGTGATTGTTCATGTGTTGGTGTTTTTCTTGCTTTCTCAATTCATAATTTTTTACGTCTGCAGCTCAATTTATTTTGATATTTACCAAAGCATTGGTAAATAACTTATTATTTAAATAAGTAGGAGAAATAAATCAATCACTGTAGTATAATTTTCACATGGTATCAGAGCAAAGATCAGGAAAGATGGCAGTAATTTCTGCAATATAGGGTGGTGGTGCCACATTGGCAACAAATCGATCCCCAAAAGATTCACGCAATCCTTTGCAGAAATTACCAGCAGAGAAAAACAGCATGGCGAACAGTAGGTATCATAATATTTATGAATTAGCTTCCAGGTTCGAAGAGGAATTTGCTTGCTTATCAAGTTCTACATCAGTCAAGGATTGGTACATTGATTGCGGGGCTTCAGCTCATATGACTAGAGAACGAAAATATTTCTCAAGCTATCAAGAGGAACAGATGAACTTCCAAATCACAATGGGTAACAAGATGAAATGCGCCCCAGTCGGAAAGGGAACTATTACATTCCAGACAGTAGCAAGAAATAGTCTTCGGGCCACTAACGTACTGCATGTGCCAGGTATGGGAACGAAATTGATTTTAGTATCTCAATTACAAGATAAAGGATATGATGTATACTTCATTGGTAACAGAGTATATGTTGAGCATCCTAAGTGGAAAAAGAGGGCCCAGATTGGAACTCGAAGCAACATGTTATATAAGTAGCAACTTGAGTCTCCTATGGCACTAATAAGAAGTAATGTCAGTGGAGAGAAAGACTTGAACTGTGGCATAGAAGGATGGGGCACTTACATCATGGGGCGTTAAGGATGCTCAAGGAAACTGTTACGGGGGTTTCAATGCTCACTACCAAGCATGATGATATATGCAGAGGTTGCATACTAGGCAAGTACGCCAAAGCGACTTATTCCAAAAGCAACAATAGAGCTCAAAGTGTATTGGGTTTAATACACTCAGATATCTGCGGTCCAATGTCTACAAGGGCTATCAGTGGTGTTGAGTACTTTGTCACCTTCGTAGATGACCATTCCAGGAAAACTTGGATTTATTTTCTAAAAACCAAGGATGAGGTCTTTGATCGGTTTAAGGGTTTTAAGGCTTTAGTGGAAAACATGACAGGAAGGAAGATCAAAATATTGCGCTCAAATAAGGGTGGGCAATACACGGATAAAAACTTCACAGATTTCTGCGTAAGAGAAGGGATCAGAAGAGAATGGACAACACCTTATAATCCAGAGTAGAGTGGAATCGCAGGAAGGAAGAACAGAACAATTGTTGGAACAGAAAAGGCGATGTTATATGATCAGAATCTACCCAAGTTTTTATGGGGAGAAGCATGCAGCATGGTTGTATACATTCAGAACAGGACCCCTCACAAGGCTTTAGGAAAGAAGACGTCGGAGGGTGTTTTCATGAAATAGAAGCCAAAAGTGAGTCACCTCAGGATATTTGGAAGTGTGGCTTATTATCATATTCCAGATGAGAAGCAGAGCAAGTTAGAGCAGATAGCTGAAGTTGGATATCTCTGGGTTACAGCGAGACTTCAAAGGCATACCGAATCTACATTCCAAGCAATCGAAAGATTGTAGTAAGGCGGGATGTAAAGTTCATGGAATATAGAGCTTTCAAGAATAGGCTGGTGATGTTCCTCTTGCCCAGCAACAGGGAACAAATCTAGAAAGAAGACAGGTATCTGGTTCGAGCACTATAACCAGTACTAGCATCTCCTCAAGAGAAGAGGAGCCAGGAGTGTCACAGCAGGTACGACAACTAGAAGAAGAACAGATGGAACCTCCCACCACCAGTGGAAGGACTAGCAAAAAGTACGACAAACTCTGAAGGACGCAGAAGAATTTGCTGGAGCCCTAGCGCCAAGAAAAGGCAACGTAGACAACCTGACAGGTACCAAGCATTGGTAGCTCAGGTTGAAGATCCCTCTAGTTTTCATGAAGCCGTACAGCACCAGGTGTGGGTGGGTGCCATGGTGGAAGAGTATAGTTCATATTGTCGCACAGACTGTCTAGGCACCACGACAATGACTCAGATAGGGGGTTGTCACCCTGATCCCCAATCTCTTCGTTTAAGTTGTCACCCTACAACAGGCTAAGGGGGGTAGACCCTATGGAAAAATGGAGTTTGAGTTTGCTTGTTGGAGGATGAGAAATCGTAGATCTGAGGGGCACATTATCTATGGCAGCAGCAGAGGGTTAGCAGCAAAACTGGGGTTTGCAGATTTGATGAGGGTGAGTAAGGAGAATGTCAAAATGCTACAACTGAAAGTTTTCCTTTTTTTTCAAAAAAAATAAAAAATGCAGAGTGAAATCCACAAACCAAGCAGTAAATCAAACAAAACAATTAGCAAACTGGTGGCCCAGAAACCCCTTAAAAATTTTCCAGAAATCTTAATTAAAATTTGTGAATCCACTTGCTTCAGATTTAACAGTGAAACCCTTAAAGAAATTTCCAGATTAAAAGGTTTTAAATTAAAAACCCTGGACTGCAAAGTGTCTGAATAATATCCCTAGAAAACGATTTTAATGAACCCCGGAGATCCAGACCTTACCCTCCAAGGCCTAGATCTGGACTCTATGCAGATTTATTCCTCAGATCTATAGCTGCAAGACAACAATAAAACACCCAAACGATATATACAAAAACCGAGAAAAACCCAAGTCAGAAAACCAAAAATAATTATAGATCTATGTACATGAATGGCAGATCTATAAAATCTGGAGAGTGTGAGTCCAACTCCGCTCCTAGATCTGATAATCTGAGGCTCTCAACAACCAGATCTATCGATTTAGCACAGAAAAAATAAATTTTTTGAGTTTGAAAGGAGGTATTGAGCTCAAAACCCTTCATGCATCACCCATAAAAAATATCTTATGATAAGCCCGAGATCAATTTACACTGGGCTCTTCAGAAAACACGAATCGGGAGTTGGTTGGTTCAACCGAAAACTTCCCTGAATGCCCAATGATCTAAAAATCAAGACTTTCCTACAAAATTCAATTCAGCCATCAACATAGAGCGAAGAAACAATAATAAAACTCAGACAAATAGAGATAACTGCTATTACGTTCAGAATTTAGATTACTATTCAAACCCCAGTGACTGAGCAAGATACCTGTACTCAAATCACTCTTCAGAAGCTATTATCAATGGATAAAAAAAAAAAATTACGCATGAAAATAACACATCTTACAGTGTTTCCACGAAGAGTAACACCGGCGAAAATTAACCCCAAAGTCTTCCTTTATTATCTGAAAAAATTTACACGAGTTTTTCACTTAGTACACGATTCAAAGATCGGATCAACTGACTGACAAATGACCTCCTTATTAAAGATAAATCCTCCAACGGCTAGTTCGAGTGGTCCTCATCAAAACAATCTCGACCATTGATGAGGATCAAAATTTCTTTTAATTTCATCTGTCGAAATTCTAAATTCTTGAGGAAATTCGAATTTTTCAATTAACTGCATTCTAATTAATTCAAAAATTAATTCTTTGAATTAATTTCCTCAAAATTTTGACTTTGACTTAACGTCAGGGACCAAAGGCTTAAAATTTAGCAAAATGATTAGTTTACCTTAGTCCCTGGACCTCTTAAAAATTAACCTTCAAGGACCGACGAATTTTGCCTTCGAAGAATTTAAATTTATCGAGGACCTAAAATTAATTAAATTTATGGCTTAGAATTTTAATTAATTTTGCCCAAAAAAATTAATTAATTAACTTGTGAGAGGATAAATTATTTTTCCAACCCTCAAGACACTTTACATCATGATTTTTTACATTTTTTACATCTCAAGGGGGAAAACCCATTTGCAAAAGACTCTCACAAACTACCCAATTCTGCGACACAAATATAATCTAGCAAACCAAGCAATTTGTAATAAAATAACCTAACCAAATAGTTAGGATTATTTCCAAATCACTTTTACATAGACTCAATCTATAACACTAGGACTCCCCTAAGATCCCAGTGACAAAATCCATTCCGGCTTTGGAGTAAGGCTAAAGGAAAACTCTGCTGACCATCCGAGAATGGATCAGTGAGACAAAAAGCCTTTCGGAATGTAGATCGTCACCAGAAAAGTAGGTCTACCTAAGTAATTACATACAAGATACGGATCTGCTGAGATTAATTACATTATACACATGCAAAATGGGTTTACATTATAAGATGATGATTAAGCTGATGATGATAGCTGGATGGTACGAACACAGCGATCAGGCACTATCCCTTTTGCGAAAAAAGGGGGTGTGCTACTATGGGTCATTGACACGTAGTGGTAAACAATTCCATTATGACAAATGATGTCTGGGAAATTGTACCAAGACCAGAGAACAGATCAGTTGTGGGTTCAAGATGGATCTACAAGATTAAGTATGCTGCAGAGGGCAGCGTAGACAAGTATAAGGCTAGGTTCGTCGCAAAAGGAAGGAATAGACTATGAAGAGACCTTTGCCCTAGTAGCTCGGTATACCTCTATCAAATCCGTTATATCCCTTGCAACACAAATGGGATGGGAGATTCACCAAATGGATGTCAAGACAATATTCTTGAATGGGGTGATAGAAGAAGAGGTATATATTGAATAACCAGAAGGTTTCGAAACACATGAAAAGAGAACTCATGTGTGTAGATTGAAGAAAGCCTTGTATGGGTTGAAACAAGCAGCCAGAGCTTGGTATGGTCGAATTGACAGCTACTTACAGCATTCGGGATTCATCAAGAGAGATGTCGATCCCAATCTTTATTATCTGTTAGAAGAAGATGATCCGTTAATTCTGGTATTATATGTGGATGATCTATTTTTGATGGGATCATCCAGACTCATAGAGGATTGCAAGAAGAACCTGGAAACAAAATTCGACATGAAGGATTTGAGGCTAATGCACTATTTTCTGGGATTGGAAGTTTGGCAGTAGGATGGTGAGATCTTCCTTGGCCAAGGTAGATATGCGTCAGAAATTTTGAAAAGATTCAGAATGTGGGATTGTCAACCTATGGCTACGCCTATGATTATCAATTGGAAGAAAATAGATACATCCAGAGACAAGGAAGTGGACCCCACCTTATACAGACAACTCATTAGGTCGCTTATGTATCTGGTCAACGCCAGGCCAAACATATGTTATGCAGTCAACACCCTTAGTTGGTTCATGGTGGAACCAAAAAGGGCGCATTGTGCAGCAGCAAAGCACATTCTCAGGTATGTGCCAGGAACAGTCAATTTTGGATTAAGATACACCAAGGGCGATGATATTGAATTGAGTGGATTCACTGATGCAGATTGGGCAGGAAGTTCAGTAGAGAGGAAAAGTACCACTGGGTATTGCTTCAATATTGGATCTGGGATGACCTCCTGGTGCAGTAAGAAGCAGAAGTTTGTAGCACTAAGCTCGACTAAAGCTGAGTATATGGCAGCTAGCACAGCTACATGTAAAGCTATACGGCTCAGGAAACTGCTTGTCAATCTATTCAGGAAAAGGATGGAAGTGACAAAAATCTTTTGTGATAATCAGAGTTATGTCAAGCTCTCTGAAAATCCAGTGTTTAATGATCGCTCCAAACACATTGATATTCGATGTCACTTTATCAGGGACTGTGTTCAGCGTGGGGCAGTACAGTTGGTGTATACTCCCATAGGAAATCACATAGCAGAGGTACTCACCAAGGCTCTAGGAAGAACAAAGTTTGTTCAATTCCGAGAACAGATGGGTATGTTGGAAAATCCCTTTCAATAGCGTAATGCAGCATCTGAGAGGGAGCTATAGTACAGATGCAGTAGTGCCAGTAGCAGTGTCATGGGCAGAAGTATACTAGCAGCGGTAGCACAATGTTGGTGGCAGAAACAATGCAGAAAGGAGATGCTTCAGAGACAGAGCAGCCTGCAGTTGAACATTGTCGCTAGAACACTTTCGTCGCTAAGAGGGAGTGTTAGTTTTGGTAGCATCGGATGTGCTCTAGCCATGAAAATTGGTGGAGAGGCTAAGGCACATGAGTTCTAAAGAACCCATAAACCATTTGGTGAAATTCCACCCGAATTGTATTTTATTAAAATAATTAATATTTTTAATGGGCTTCCTATGTCTAAACTTAGGAAAATTAAAGTATTAATGGGTATTAATCAAAATATGGGTGAGAATGTTCTAGAAAGCAGATCAAGTCAAGTTTTAATCTTAGCCGTTGATTAGAGACTTAATCTCCGCAGTTGAAGTCTCAACAAGAAAAGTATAAGAAGGAGGCTTGGGGTTCATTCCAAAATACACAGAGGGTTGACCAGTCAGTTCAATATTCCTAGGGCAAGGTTGGCTAAGGAATTCGAACAAGTGATCAAGCAGTGAGGATCAGAGGTAGTACAGGAAGGAAGTGACTTCCTATTCCAGTGAATTCAAAGAAGATAGTGAAGGGGCAAAAGAGGCAGCGCAGTGCCAAGGAGGGAGAGCAAAGCAACTAGAGGAGCTTGAGGCAGAACCACTGAGTGATAGCAGAGATCAGTGGCAGGAATCACTGTGAGTGATTGATAGATGAAATCTCGATTTCTCAGAAACAGCAAGCGTGATGCAGTCAGAGGGAGTCTCCATGCAGAGGCCAAGAAATGACTGCGTAGGCTCACACAAAGACTGCGCAGTGGGTCATCCAGGAGTTGGGGTCAGTGCAAAATTTCTAGATTCAATGTGAGAAAATTCTCACTATTTCTTCTATCAGTTATCTTCTCTGAGTGGATTGCCATTTCTTTGGGGCATCCAAATTGTATTCAGAAATTTACTGCTAGTAATAGAAACCCTCAAATCTGTTGCACTGGTTTTCCTGCACTGGGTTTTTCCGGGGGCTATTGTCCAAAAATAAGTGTGTCAATGTGATGGCTCATGTGTTGGTGTTTCTCTTGCTTTTCTCAGTTCATAATTTGTGATCTCTACAGCTGAATTTATTTTGATATTTACTGAATCATTGGTCAATAACTTATTATTGTAAATAAGTAGGAGAAATAAATCAATCACTGCGGTATAATTTTCACACAAGAATCTGTTGCGCAGACTTCGCACTTCCCAGAAGAATCTGTTGCCCAGACTTCGCATTGCCCAAAAGATTCTGCTTCCCAGACTTTACACTTCCTAAAAGAGTCTTCGTTGTACCCAGTAGATGATGACCTAGAAGAATCTTCGTCCTTTCTTTTTGTTGCTCCTTCTTCATCCTCCTTTTAACCCTCTTTCTTCTGCTTTCTTCTTCGCACTTTTCCAATGAATGCTTGTACGAATTGTGAGTCTCCAAATGAGGACGAGTAGGGCTATAAATACCCTTCTTTGTTGCCCTTTAGGCCGACCTGATAGTTGGAGTTTAGGCCGACTTGAAGGGGTTTTGTGACAAGTTCTTGGAGGATACTTTACATAGCCAATATTGACCTTTTGCCAAGTGTAACATGACTGCATTTACATGATAGTGACTCTTTTAAGACTAGATGAATAAACTCTAAAGACTCTCAATGGGAGTTTTGACTCAAAAACAAAATTCGTTGCTCATGAAACCCATGAAGCAAGTCAATATAATAATTTCATTTTTCTTATTTACATCTCTTTACATAACATCACAATTACATGTCATTATGAAGACCGAACCTAGTTACACTTTTTCAACACTCCCTCTTAACTAGGGAGGTATTCATAATGGTACCTTGGACTTTTCTCAATCTAAAGAATCTCTCATAAGAATAATTCAGATTTGTAACTCATTTGTATAGCATCATACCAACCAGCATTTATATAGCAAGGCCTTGACTAACAGCTCTATTTCTCCATAGAGCAAAATGTTGGCAAGACAAAGGATTTATAGACATCCTCATCATTGTCTCTCAAAACATAACCCACCCGGGTTCTCTCAGGATATGCTCCATGAGGACTATTCCTTTCTTGGACTCCCCAATCCCCAAAAGAATATTGATCCTCAACGACTACTCTTCCATGGGATTCCCTAACTCATCCCACGAGAGCATCGGATGCCAAATGATTACACAATCCTCCATTCTGTCTTCTCAGCTGAAGCATAGAACATGTGGGTCATCTTATTTATGGCAGCTGATATTTTTCTTGGATCCCTCTCATCGAGAGGTGTAGGATTGATCTAAAGATCATCCGATTCTGATAAGTATTCATGGAGTTATGAATTTATTTGCGTTATAAGACAATTCGTCAAGGTCGGCCAGCAACCAAAAAAACCCCACATGTGCTCAATGTTTTAGTATAAAAGGAGATGACTTGAGAGTCATTTCACACACACTTCTCTCTTGATTTCTTTTCTCTTGTTTTGCGTTTTAGTGTGAGAGAAATCTAGGAGGAAGTAGCCCTAACGCAGTCCTAAGGAGGATGCCCTAACGCAATCCTGAGGATGATCTAGCAGCAATTCAAGGGAGGAGACCCTACTTCTATACGCTGCCTAAAGGAGCGTAGACACAGTCTTAGGATGGAGAAATAACACTGTAGAAGAAGCCTTAAGAAGCTGTACCTAGCCGCAGTCAAGGAGGGATACTACAAGCCCTAGACGCAGCTATAAGAGGAGGCCTTAACAAGCTACACCTAGCCACAGTCAAGTAGGGTTACAACATGCCCTAGCCGCATAACAAAGTCAGGCCAGCGAGTAGATCAGGGACTGTTTTATGGGCACCGAGTTGCTGAAAGGAAGGCCGAGTTGCTTGCTGGGAAGACTGAATTAGGAGACCTCTCTCACAGGTCTGTTTGGGCACTATTTTGTGGTCAAGATACTTCTATGGTGCAGGCCATAAGCTACAGAAGTACTGTGTGCTAGGCTGCAGGCCATAACATCACAGTTAGGGCTTGCATAGGTTGGATTAAGGGCTAGTATATGCTCAGAACAGCAGCATACTAAGTATGGACTCTCATGAAGGTGTGCCACAATCTTTGGGGGTTGTTTGTGGACTGTTAGATGGGTTTGTAAAGGCTGTTGCAGCATGACCAGATGTCCTAACCAGTCATTGTACAAACAGCAGCGAAAGCATACAATGGAGACAGCAGCTATGGCATGGCACAATTGATGGGACAGCAGCAATACAATGGGACAGCAGCTATGGCATGGCACAATTGGGATAGCCGCTGTGATGGGACAGCAGCAATAGCCAATTGGGACAGCAGTTCGGTAAGCAAGATGCATGGGTAGCATGATAGCAATGACAGCATCATAGCAGCAATGTTACAATGACAGCATGATAGCAGCAATGTTACAATGACGGCATAGGACAACAATGTAACAATGGGACAGCAGCAAAGGCATGCTAACAATGAAAAAGCAGTATGGTAAGCAAGGTGCAGTAAGCACATGGTGGTAAGCATGGTGCGGCAAGCACATGGGACAGTATGGCAAACATGGTGCAGCAATGGCACATGACGGTACATGATGCAGTACAGCGATGGGTACAGTCATGATTGATGAAGCATGATGAGATGCAGCATAGGGATGATGGGTCCAGCATGGTACAGGACAGTGAGGTGCAGCATGATGATGAGGAGCAGCACAATGATAGGTGCAGCATGGTGATGGAGTCACCTGGGAGAATCAGTTGAAGCAACAATTCTTCAATTGAGTTCATCTACCATATGTATCATCTTCTTAGAGATGATCTATGCTATTATTTAGATAAGTCAAAGTGTTGACTTCTATTGTAAATATACTATCTCTCTCTCTCTCTGTGATGAACTATTGAAGAACATATTAGAAGAATTGATCAAGCGTTTCCCTACATTGGGGTTTGTCCCTAGCTAGCGCCACATCTTGTGTCCTCTTGTCTTGGCTTGTCTTCTGCGATCTATGTTTATGTTCTATCTGCAATTTACTTTAATGTTGATGTGATTGAGCTAACTGTGAAAATTGAAATAATTTGCTCTAAGCATAGAACACACCTGAAATTAACAAGTCTTGACTCAAAAACAAAATTCCTTGCTCATGAAACCCATGAAGTAAGTCAATATAATAATTTCATTTTTCTTATTTACATCTCTTTACATAGCATCATAATTACATGTCATTATGAAGACCAAACCTAGTTACACTTTTTCAACACTCCCTCTTAACTAGGGAGGTATTCATAATGGTACCTTGGACTTTCTCAATCTAAAGAATCTCTCATAAGAATAATTCAAATTTGTAACTCATTTGTATAGCATCATACCAACCAACATTTATATAGCAAGGCCTTGACTAATAGCTCTATTTCTCCATAGAGCAAAATGTTGGCAAGACAAATGATTTATCGACATCCTCATCATTGTCTCTCTCAGAACATACCCCACCCATGTTCTCTCAGGATATGCTCCATGAGGAATATTCCTTTCTTGGACTCCCCAGACCCCAAAAAAATATTGGCTCCCCACGACTACTCCTAAATGGGATTCCCTAACTCATCCCACCAAAGCATCGGATGCAAAATGATTACACAATCCTCCATTCTGTCTTCTCAGGTGAAGCATAGAACAACATGTTTATCACTCCTTATACCAAGAGGTTTTATTCCTTTGATGTACCCATTCCTATCACAGAGGAATGTACCTAAGCTTTCGGCTTAGAAATTTCCGAGTTTCCTCCAAGTAGAAAACTTCTTCTCGAGCTCCCTCTTAACCAAGGACCTATAGTGTCTCTAGAACACTTAGTTGCATGAAGAGCTCCCTTCTTTGATGTCATGAATTTCTTTTGAGGAGTCTTCAACTTTTGGGGATTTTTATATATAGAGCACAGATCATCCATCACTTTTTGTCCATGAGTTAGTCATGTCCCTAACTCATCAGAAAGTGATCCATCAAATTTTCCATCTGGCTTTGCTTCATGTCATTCTGCTTTCATGCCATATTTCCGGAAGAACATTACATCCTTCCATATGGTATGCTTGGAAGTCATTCACTGATCTTCCCTTTTACAGCTCTACATAAACCCAACCAGATATTAGTTCAAAAATAATCAATGTACACTTCAAATTACAATTACCTTTGTAATGATCTTTCACCATGATATCTTCCTGTAAGTATCAGCATCCTACATGCAGATTGACACATCTTCCACAAATATTCAGTATCAAGGGTCTCTATCTTTTCCGACTTCTTCCGGGAGATATTCTAGTCAAGTCTTCTTGGAATTTGAATGCCTTCTATCATCATTGTATATTATGACGATCTCTTCCTTTCTTTTCACACACTTCATTCCCATAAGCTTCCAATCTTGATTGTAGTCAGCTTCCTTATGTTGCATATATTATGCTGATTTCATCTAGTGTGACTTATACTCTTCTACAATACTTAGGAGGAGGAGATCCTTTCTTCTCTAGATCATATTGTAACCATATGACTTTCATAATAATCCATGTGAGCGTACCTCATTTATCTTTCGGTCATCCAGACTTTCTGTAGTAATTTCATCCGAAGGGACTTTATCCTTCAGACATGCTTTCCTTGTTGTGTCATCATATTATTCCTTGAATCCCACAAGTTGGAATTCCTTAATGAAAAACTTTTGCTTCCTTTCTCTATCAATGAGTCCTTTGATGAGAATTCTATTAGAGAAACTTGAGGATATTTTATGTCCTCATCCAGGAGATGTTTTCTTCTATGATGATCCTAGTCGATGATGATCTTTTGCATCATATAAATACTCATGAGGTTTCCTAAGAGCTTCCTAATTAGTAGGATTTGGACCAGACATACTTTCTTCCCATGTCACGAGCTCTTACTTCTAATGCTTTTATCACGATACTTCCTTCTAATGCATCATATCCGCTTTACATTGTTGTCTACCTATAACTTACAAGTGAAAGAAACCTTTTAATGAAGAAGATCACCTCAGTCATATTTTAGCTTCTTCCTTCTTACGCTTCTTTGCCTCAGGTTCTTTTACTTCCTTAGTAGAGCAGTCTTCTTCCCTGCCCCTCTTGCGATTAGGACAGTCTTTTCTATAGTATCCAAAGCTGTGACAACCATAGCATCTTACTTTAGCCATGTTCTTCCTTTTCTTCTTTGGAATACCAAACTTTTCAAATCTTTATTCCGATTTGACACTAATTGTTTCCATCTTTCTGATCTTTCTTCACTTTCATTCTTCATCCTGTCTCCTTCTGTCTTGACGAGAGACCATACCCTGAAGTATGGGATAGCTTCCTCTTCTCTAGAGGCAATGAGGTTACCTCATGTTAACAGGTTGGAATATTATGCCAACAGTCAAGGGGATCTCCCCGGTGTAGGCTCCCAACTAGAACCTGCACAGTTTGTGGTAGGGATCCCTTCCGGTATGTAGGCCCAACTGCTGTTCAATTTTGTAGAGTTTGCTTTAGACGAAGGTGAAATGTGAACCAAATTCAAAACACGAACCTTAAATAAATACAAGGAAATAATTGACAAATATCCTATATCGCATATACCATGAATAGCCAAACCATAAACGACATAAAACCTTATGTAAAGTTACTGTTAGCAGGCTCTAAATAAGACTTATGTATTCTAAGATAAAATGCTTAACAATTGTAAATTAGTTCACAACGATCAAACATTAATAAACATGCATAACTTGCGGGGTCAGAAACAGATTACACTAACACCAAAGAAATAGTTCACTAGCACGAGTATAGATTTAGCGAAACAAATACCATTCATATGAAGCAACATAAAGTGTAGAGCATGAGACAATAAGTGAGCAGACTGCAAATCAGATAGCTTTCCGGAACAATCTATCCAGCAAGTGAAGAAAAATATTCATGGCATTAGCACAAAAAACATTTGAAGAATCCAATAGTAGAAGCTTACAATCATTCCTTGCATATATTAAAAGGACATAAATTCTCTCAAGCAATATATGTCTCCCAAAAAGTCCTCAGCCAAAAGTCCCTTACAATTGAGGCCTGAGGGTATATTTATGGGGTAAAGGGCGACTCTTCGTCTACCCTTGACTCTTGGGCTACCTCATGACCTTACGTATTCTCCACATGACTTTTGGTATTCTACATGACCTTTCAAACTCACAAGATGTTTTATGCTACTGCAGACAAAAAATGTCACGAAATTACTATCAATCTAAATTACTAATTTGATGATGGCAAGTTCTGGAATATCAAGCTTGAGTTGTTCCGTCAAATATGTGCGCCACAGGTTATATTCTGCTGCAATGGGCATGGTTTGGGGCTGATCTTCGTCATTTCAGTGTAGGCACTCGAGGGCATCGAGAATAAGAGTGCTCCGTTTGGCGTGCACCTGATTATTCAAGGTTACCAGCTTGGTGTAGATCCTTACTGGTTCTACCACATAATGTGTGATGTTTTCTTTGGTAACCGGCATGTCCTTTGAGTGGGTTGCTTCTTTGAATGTCTCTATGAATGCCTGTACTTCAGAGGTGATTTCTTCTTGCTTCCTAACCTGCCCGACTTCTCCTATCGTGGAGACCCCATGTAATTGGATTACTGATTCCAAGCCACTAAAAAGATGCTTGTAGGATGCCAGTGCTCTTTCCACATCTTTGGCTAGTTTGTCTTTAGACTGAACTTTGATGCGGAGCTGGACTTTGATGTTTCGCATGGTGATCCAGTCTTTCTTTGGGACCACCGCCAGGGCCCCTGGATACTTAACGGACCATTCATGTATCCTATCCAAAGCAGTCATAGCTTCTTTGAGCATGGCGATCCTTTCTTTTGTGTGAGCCTAAATGCCACGATGGGGACTACTGTGTGGTGTAGTTTAGACATTTCTTCGTAAACTACCGTCATGGCTTCCCCCAGAGTCTTTGTTTCTGCCTCAATGGTTGCCTGGAACTTTGTTGTGCTTGAGTGTACTAAGCGAAGTGTCGCATTCTCTTCCTCCATCTTCTTCTTTTCCTGTTCTAACATGGTGGCCCTTTACTTGGATGCGTAAAGCCTGTTCTACAAATTCGCAATCTGTTTGCTCATCCTGGCCACATTATGTTCTGTAGCGGCCACGAAAGTCGTCCCGACCAAGGCAATCATTTGAGGGTTTGCTGTAATATTAGGCACAATATCTTTGGTTGTGGTCACTGACAGAGGCTCAGTTGGATTCCTGTTGCAACACTTCCTCCTTTCCTGTACGATCTTGAGGTTTATCTCATCGAAGGTGAGCCGAGTGAGATCTAGGACCTCCTCGTCTTGATCCTCTGAGATGCTCATCTCTTGGAGTGGGAGATGTCCGCCAGTGAGGGGAGGAAGCCCGTTTTGTCTTGTGTCGAAGTCGGTTGTTTTGTTGGTCTCTCCTTGTTTGCTTTCTCCGGCTTCCCTTTCCTTATCCCTCGTAACCTCTTCTTCCCGTTGCCTCCTCTCTTCTTCTGCTACTGCATGTTGCCTCTCTAGTTCATCTTCCATGTTCTTCAACTCTTGTTCCAACCTCCTGTTTTCTTCTTGTCTTCTCTTCTCAGTGTCCTCTTCTTCACATTTTTTCTGCTCCTCTTCTTCCTGCCTTTTCCTCTTTGCCTCTTCTTGTTCCCGTTGTTTTTCTTGCAATTGTTTCTCCTTCTCTTGTTCCTCCTGCCTTCTATTTTTCTCGTTCTAGCTCTGGTTGTTGGAACCTGGAGGTTGTTTGTTCTCCAGCTCCCTTTGCCTCTTGAGCTCTCGCTTTTTCCTTGCCAAGCAGGCATTTCTTTCTTTCAGAGTTATATCCTCCTCCTCCTTGTTGCTCACGGGGTCTTCCACCTCCTTCCCTTTGCGCTGCTCAGCCTCCCCACTGTCGGTTGGTGTTCCGAGTTGCTTTTTCTTCATGGAAGAATATCTTTCTTTGAGGCTTATATCTTCCTGGGAATCGTCTCGGGGTTCATCCTCTGCATCTTGTTCTTCATTTGGGCTGAATTTCCTCGTAGCGTTATACCAGTTCTTCACCCTGTCTTCAATGTCCTTTTGGGTGTGAGAATATGACCAACCAAATTTTGCCTTCTTGCAATGGGCAGCTACTATCTTCTCTAGATCATAAGTTCGATGGTTGAGCGTTACGAAAAGGCTTCCTTTCAGCGGATCGGCCTATGCCTCTACCTGTTTGAAATTTTCTACCACATATGCCCCAATGGTGAGGGGGAAGGCGGGCCAGGGTTTTTTCTTGCCTTTGTTCAATATCTTTGAAAATCCTTGTGTCATCTGGTAACAGACTTCTCGCAGGAGCATCCTATCTGTGGTAAACCTGGGTAGGGCATGCGGGGGTTTATGGGTACCAAAGGCCCTAATGAACGTCCCTTCTTCAATGGGGAACCAATGTGCTACCTTGATGAGTGTCTTCATGGCCCTCTTAGACATGCATGGTGGTTCCTCACCAAAGAGTAATTGGTATAATGAGCTGATGAAAGTTTCGAAGATGATATCTAACATACCTCTATAGCCTGTGTCCCAGAAGACTTTACAATGGCTATGCACAGGGTTGGCTGCCGGCGAGTCCCAGTAACAACTCCAGTTTTCAAAGTAGCGCCTTGAGCAAACAACATTGAGGAGGTATGACGACATATAGAATTCTAGAGGTTGTTCTAGTTGTGGGTTCTTGGCAGCCGTTATGTTTGTTTTCAATGATGAGCATAGGATGCTTGACCAATTAAAAGTGGTCCCTCGGGTGGCAACAGCGTACATGAAGGGAACCCAGGTGCCATAGAAAATGTCACAGTCCGTCTTGCCATACAATCGGCACATCATTGCAGCAATCAATTGATACACTTTCTACAATCGCTCTGTTTTGTAAGCTTGATCTGTTTTAACCCGAAACTTTGCAGGGTCTTGCCACCATTCCCTGAGGATGTCTTTTGTGGGAGTCGAGAACCCAGTGAACCACTTGGTATTGAACACCTCCTATCTCTCGGGGAGCCATAGTAAGTACTCATATCTGCAGGGGAGATAGCGGCTATGGGTGCCCCATCGTGGCCTCTAATCAACCAGGCTTCTGTATCTATCACTTGCAAGATCCACTCTATGGTTTCTGAGAGCGGGAAAACTAGGGGGGTGTGCTGCCACCTTGTGTAACTTGGATCTTTTGACGTTTATGTATACCTAGAAGTCCTCCTGCGTCCCTAGAATATCTTTATTAGCAAACTCCTCGTAGATAGTGTACCAGGAGATCCTGGTGGTTTTGCTTATATTGCAAGCAATGTCCCCGAAGATAGGTGGCTCATCTTCTGGGTCTGCCTCCCATGACCCACTTCCCGAGGCCCCTCGAGCAGCTTTAGCGGTGGGGGCAGCCATCTCATCCTCAAAAGAAGAAATGGATATGCACTCTAGATCGACGTCACCAAGCATGTCAAAAACACAGTGCCATGATGAGAGAGACGGCATGAAAAATTAGTTAAAACTAAAAAACAGAAAGGGGGCAGTAGGTGACAGGTCGCAGAGAAGACAGGTCGCACGGTCGCAGCTATGAGGATGCGACTAGTAACATAGGTCACGGGAAAAGGGAGCGCAAGCTCGCAAATTTCGAGCTATGGTCGCAGGTCGCATCAAGATGGAGGTCGTGGGGTTGCAAAGTCACAAGGTCGCGAGGAAAGGGGGATTGCATTTTCAAGACGCACAACTTGGGGCTTAAAAAGATTAGGGAAGTTGTTGCATGACTTAAGGGATCAGGGTCTCCTTCAGATGAGTGGATCCAGCCCTGCTGGTGAAATCACAAGGAGTTGGGTCGAGGAAAACACATTGTCTGGGTCGAGGAAGGGAATGAGTAACCAGGGCAACCTTTCCGGCAAAAAAATGAGAAAGAAACTTAAGTAACAAAGAAAAACCCTAAGGTGAGGGAATGCCAAAGGTTAGGGAACGCAGTCACTAACACTTGGATGAAAAGAATGAATGTAGGAGAGTGGACAGTCACTTACCCGGAGCCGGACGCGTGCACGAACTCAAGTTAGAGGGCCTCCTAGCTTTTCGTGCGACCGAGGGAACGTTTAGAAATGCGACTTGGGGGGGTTCATATATATAGAACTGGTCGCACGTGTGAGGTCGCGGGGGACATGTACGCGACTTTGCGACCATGCGACCTGGCAGGTTGCATAGTCGCAATGGTCGCATCGCCGCGTTGGTGACTGTGAGTTGATGGTGCGACCTTGCGACCTTACAACTCGTGAGATCACATAGTCGCATAGTCGCACGTATGCTCGACGAGGAGGGACGCGATCTTGCAACCCTTGCGACTTATGCGACTCGGATGGTCGCCAGGTCACGAGAGTTTAGAAGGGTGGAAGTTGTGACTTCGCGACCGCTGCGACCAGTGAGTCACAATGGTCGCGATAGTCGCAAGGGTCTCAAGGATCAGTTTTAGTCGCATTCCGAATGTGCGACTGACTTACTAAGGTAGGCACTCGAAACTTGCTTTTACTTAGCTGAAAACCAAAATTCTCCCTCGGGCTTCTTGAGACTGTTGAACTCTTTGAGTAGAACTAGGCGAGGCTGGTGGCTTGGCCTGGTGAAGGGGCTCCGAAAATTTCAAGGCTCTCAGATTTTTGGAGGGGTTGTTACAGCAGCTACAACAATTGGCGATTCCCTGGGAGACTCCAGGATCTCTGACGTCTTCGGGCCTAGCTTAAGGGGGACTTAAGTTAGTATTGCTTCATCGAGATATGGGTCCCACTAATGGTAATTGGGACTCCCATTCGAACTTGGTCCGCTGTCCTAACTGGCGTGACATGGTCTCTGCATACGCGATAGGGTGCTACTTCCCGCCGCCCTGGGAAAGAAAGGGAAACTGAAGTTACATTATGAGTTTTTTAAGTTTTCTCGGTATAGTGGTCCTTGTACTCTAGTGTTGCTCCACTGCCAACGAGCCTAAACAGTACGTCGATGGAGTCACTACCTAGAAATCGCAAACGTTGCTCCGCTGCCAGCGAGCCTGGTCAGTACCCCGGTGGAGTCGTTGCCTCACCTCTTTGTGCAGGAAACCTTTCTCAATCCTTTAGCCCTTATTATGAAATGCTTGGAGATGCTCATTGGCACTTATTTATCTGTACATATAGCACTTATTTGATGGTGGCTTAACACCTAGGCGGACGAGGGATCCCGACATATTTTAGCTTGCAAAGAGGTTGTTTCTAGTTTTTTAGAGACCTTGTTATTTTCCTGAAGTACATGTATGCTCAAAACTGGCTTCTTCAGTTTCTCCTTCATTCCTAAAACTACGGGCGAGCTAGAACAATTCAAGACCTTTTCTACCATGTAAGCAGCTGGGTCAGACTGACATAAGCAGGAGTGAGGACCGTGTGTGCCATCGAGTTCCCCATTATCACCAGTCTGGCATACTAGGCTTTTGTCACGGCTTAAATCTCGGTCAATAAATGGTTTCAGAGGGCATCTGCGGGAGCTAACGTGCAGGGCCGCTCTAACCTTAACCTATCATTTAAAATTTATTCCAAAAGACAACAAACAAAAACTCACAAAACGAAAACTATCTACAGCATACTATGATTATCTAAGAAAGCGAAGGTAAACTATAGTACAAGGTGGGGTCAGCAACTCTAGAGTTGCTAGGTAAAGTAATATTTGAGGTCATGACCGTTCACAGAGAGGGGTTCTACTCGCCCTCCCAGAGTTTGCAATTTGAAGGTGTGATGGCCAATTTTTTCTATGATCTGGAACGGGCCAATCCACAAAGCCTGGAACTTCGTGTGTTTTCCTTTGTCTTCATGGGCCCTATCCCACTTGAGGACTAGATCTCCTATGTCAAACTCACGGGAAGCTGAGGATTTTTTGTCAAACCACCTTTTGATCCGATCTTGATGGATAGCAAACTTTTCCTTGGTTTTCAATCTTTCCTCTTCCAATCTTACCAGGGTATCGATTTGGCTTTGAATGGCCAGACACGGGGAGCCTTGCGACTCTTGAGCCACTCTAAGGGCACAGAGCTATAGGTTGGGTAGCAGAATGGTTTCTTTCCCGTACACAAGGAAATACGGAGATGTGCTGATTGATGTTTTGGGGGTGACCCGATCAGCCCATAGACTGTTACTGAGGGCATTATGCCAATTCCTCTGCTGTGAAAGCAGGGTTTTCTTGATGATATGGATGAGGTTTTTGTTGGTTGATTCTACTAAGCCATTTCCTTGGGGATAGTAGTTGGCCGAATGTTTCAATACGATGGTATTTTCTAGAGCAAAATCATACAATTTTAAAGACGAAAAATAAGTAGCATTATCAAAGACAAGAGAGGTTGGAACACCGAACCTGGCTATCGTGCACTAGTTAATTAATGATATTACCTCATCGTCATTAACTTTGCGTAATGGAACTACCTCTACCCATTGGGTGAAATAGTCGATGGTTGTGAGAATGTACCTGTGCTGTTTTGACAACTTTGGGATGATCTCTCCTATGATGTCCAACCCCGTCGGTGGCTATGAGAATGTACCTGTGTTGTTTTGACGAGTTCGGCATGATCTCTCCTATGATGTCCAATCCCCATTATTGAAAAGGTTCCTCAACGGCTATGGGTTGGAGCGGGACAACGGACCTTGCTTGCCTGCCTGCATGTATCTGGTAGATAGGACACTTCCGTGCGTAGGCATGGGCGTCTTTGAATAGTGTTAGCCAGTAGAAACCTACCCGCATGATTTTATGGGTCATGGTGTTGCCTGCATAGTGACCTCCTGCAAGCCCATCGTGTAGATCTTTCAGCACACGTTGGGCTTCCTCATATTCTAAACATCTCAGTAATATACCAAGGTGGAATTTTCTGAAAAGGTTTCCTTGCACTATTTGATATGAGGCGGCCTTGAGCCTAATGGCCCTCTTCTGTCTGGCGGACATAGCTTCAGGTAAAGATCCCTTTACTGCTGCTTTACATCCGAATACCATGATGAGGCGTCGTGTGAGTCGAGGAGTTCATTCTGGTACATTTCGATTTCGTGCTCCCATCCTTCCATTTCCTGGGTTAGTCAATCAGGCCCCATGTTTTGAGGATCAGCTGCTTCGGCCGTCAGTTTACAGAGTCCGTGTCCTTTCACAGAGTGGGAAGGTTTGAATTCCAAATCGTATTCTTGGAGGGTGGTCATCCAGTTGTCTCTTCTTTCTCCCAGCTCTTGTTGTACAAAGAGGGATCTCACAGCTGGGTGTGGGACCATTACTGTGACATGGTTTTTTAGGATGTACAGTTTGAAGTGTTTCACTGCTTTGTAGACCACGTACACTTGCTTATCGATGTTCGGGTAGTTAAGCTCTACACCTTGGAGTCCTGTACTCATGAACGATATGGGACGTTCGTCATGATCACAGTCCTTCTGTGTAAGGACCGCAGCCAATGATGAAACTGAGGCGAAAGTGTATAAGATAAAGTCTTTGCTGAAATTAGGGCTAGAGCGGGATGGGGCCTCCACGATTGCTATCTTAATCCGATCAAAAGATTCATTTTCCTCTTGATCCCATTTAAATACTGAGTCCTTAATCATTTTCTGCAAAGTTTTGACAATGTGCAAAATCTAAAATAAATTTATGAAGGAAATTAATTTTTCCAAGGAAAGATTGCATACCTTTCTTGGTGCTTGGCTGGGGAACCTGCGCTATAGCTTTTACGCGATCTAGATCTACATTGATTCCATTCTTGGTGATGATGTGGCCCAGCAGATTGCCTTCCGAAACTGCGAATATGTTTTTTTTAGGGTTGAGGGAGATCCCATACTTCCGGCATCTCTCGAAAATCTGCTTTAAGTGGTGGAGGTGGTCGCTCCTTTTCTTCGAAAAGACGATGACATCGTCCAGGTACACCACCATGCTTTGAACCACGAGGCCTTGGAAAGCGATATCCATTGCTCTTTGGAAGGCTTCCCCGGCATTTATCAATCCGAATGGCATGCGGCGAAACGCAAACGTCCCCCACTTAGTTTGGAAGGTTGTTTTGATCCGAACCGGTTCGACTACTAGGACTTGATTGTAACCAGAGAAGCTATCTAACAATGAGAAAAATTCAGATCCCGAAACGGTCTGGAGGATCTATTCCATGGAGGGGATCAGGTAGCTATCTTTATCCGAGGCTCAGTTAAGGTTTCGGAAATCGACACAAAGACGTATCTCCCCTAATTTCTTATGCACTGGAACCAGATTAGATACCATATTGAGTGTCTGACCTTGAATATAATGCAGGCATCCAATAACTTCTTGAGTTCCTTTTGAATGAGAGGTTCCAAAGTAAGGTGCACCTTCCTCAGTTTTTGTTGAAAGGGCTTGGCCCCTTCTTTGGTAGGGATGACATGCTGAATAATGCGGGTATCATATGTTTTCATATCATCATATGTCCAAGCAAACACATCACGGTATCTTCTAAATAAGTTGATGAATGGTTGTCTTTCTTCTGGGGTGCACCCTACCCCTCAGTTGACATACTTGGGGTCAGACTCAGTCCCAAGGTTGATTTGCTCGTGTGAGAGATTTGAACTATGAGTTTTGGTATTCGAGGGGGCCCTGAAATGGCTTTGGAGGTCGAACAGTTTTTCCAGTGTCACTACCCGTTTAGGTAGGGGATTTGCTTTACGCGAACCTGCTTCCTCTTCGAGCGATCTCTCGTGTTCTTCTTCATCGATGGCTCAGTCTTTGAACACTTCCACATTTGTCATGAATTCCAGAATCTATTGGTCATCATTGAAAACACGCAAGTTAGTTACGTTGTTAGGCACTGCCGGTTTATACATAATTTCAATAGAAAACCCATCTCTAAGGGGTGTGAACCTGGCTGCAGCATTCGCTAGAGTGTCGGCAGCAACATTATTAAACCTAGGAACGGAAATAATATTGAAAGCTTTAAATGAATTTATGAGACGACATACCTCTTGTTGGTAATTCTTGAGGTGTGGAGATAGACAATGAATGGTATTACGTTCCTGTCTTGTAATGATTTCCAAGTCCCCAATAACCTTCAGGCATTCTTCTTTCAAATCGATGGCCTTTTTCAGGCCGAGGACCAATGATTCATATTCTGCAGTATTATTGGTGCATTGGAACTCCAACCTGCACGAGATCAGGGACCTGTTTCCTTTGGGGTCCAGCAAGACGCAGCCTGCCGCTGCTCCATCGTGAGTTTTAGATCCGTCATAGTACAATGTCCATGTCTCGGTGTTGCGGGTAGGTAAACCTGATGTATGTAAATTTAAGGACAAACTTCACTATCGGGGCTTGGGGTTTGTACGAGAATTTCGATCTAGATATCCTGAGGAACAGTCGATGTCTGGAGTTGATAGCACTCGAACAGGGACTCTAGAAGCCATACTCGCAACTCTTGTTGGGCATAGCTAATTGGCTCGTTGGAGCTCTCGAGGTCAGTTACTGTGTGTTTCATATAAGGTTCACTATTGTTAAAATTGGCAACTAGGGCCAAACTCCATGTGGGTCACCTTATTCATGGCTAATAATATTTTTCCTAGATTCCTCTCATCGAGAGGTGTAGGATTGATCTAAAGATCAGACGATTCTAATAAGTATTTATGGAGATATGAATTTAGTCTATTATTGACAAATAATCAAAGTCGGCCAACAACTTATCTAGGCGCAGACGCCCAACAGACACATCTATTCACCTTCAATGTTTGGATATAAATACAAGATGACTCCTCCTCATTTGGTCACTCACTACTCATCATATCTCTCTCTCTCCTGCACAGAAAAAGAGTCTTCTCTCTCCTGCGCAGAAAGGCTCTCTATCTCACTCGAGCCGAAACAGGTCGTTCGAAGTCTTGGACTGGTGCACGGCGAAATCTTGAACTGGTGCATGGCAAAGTCTTGGACTGATGCACGACGAAATCTTGGACTGATGCATAGCGAAGGAACTGGTGCACAGCGACGTCTTGGACTGGTGCACGGTGAAGTCTTGGACTGATGCGTAGCGAATTCTTGGACTGGTGCACGATGAAGTCTTGGACTAGTGCACAGTGAACGACTCACCGGTGGAGACTTGACGAGTTTGATCTAGGGTTTTTTGCTGCTGATATAAATCAGATCTTTGTACTATTTCTCTCTACTGAATTATTGAAGATAAAAGAAGATTTGATCAAAGGGTTTCCCCATATTGGGGTTTGTCCCTAGCTAGCCGCCACAT
>APFE031011803.1:93989-112583 GCA_000404065.3 Pinus taeda | reverse complement strand
TATTGGGGAAGTAATTCCTGACAGGGAAATGACACTCACCACTCTTGGAGGACTACCATCTGAATGGTATATATTCAGGACTACTCTTCTCAACAATAACGTAATTCCTAGATTTGAGGAATTAGAGGCTATATGCATTCAAGAAGAAACAAGGATGGAAGAGCAAGAAATACCCATACTTAAAGGTCATCCCTCTGCCTTTTCTTCTCATACTAAAAGAAGAAACAATTATGGGGCTAAATTCAAAGGAAAGGTTGGACCAAAGGGTGGAAGAAAAGGACGATGTTACAATTGCAATAAAACGGGTCACTATGCAAGGGAGTGCCCTGATAAAAGGGACTCACACCGGGACGATGATCAAAATCCCTCTCAAAGCAATCAAAGAAATGGCAAGTCAAATGGCAGAGGTAAAAGAAGTGCCGAAAATCAAGGAAGAGGACAACCATTCAAGAAGGCAAGAAATTCCAGGTATGAATCTAACATTGTTGACAATAAGAATGATGAATATTATCTACCAGCTGCGCTATCTACTACTGCTCCCCCGGACTCGCTGGGAAATTGGCTTTTTGATAGTGGTGCCTCAAGGCACTTCACTGGTTACAAAGAAGCTCTCTATAATCTGGTAGAGAAAGAAACCAACCTAGAAATTGTTCTTGGAGACAATTCAAAATATCTCATGAAAGGCGTAGGAAATATCACTCTTCAACTAAATCAGGGTAATACCATCCACCTACAAGATGTATTATATGTACCTGATCTCAAAAAGAACTTGGTGTCCATTTCGGCAATGGAAGACAAAGGCTACAAGGTGGCTTTCTGCGATGGCAAGGTACGTGTATGGAAAAAGAATTTTGAAGATGATTTTACTCTTGGGTTTCGAGTTGATTCATTATATCAGGTCGAAGGAAGTCCGTTAGGTGTCATGACTTGTGACACATCTCTTCAATCCGAATTATGGCATCGGAGGTTTGCTCACCTTCATTATAAAGCTCTACCTGATGTAAGAAAAATGGTTACTGGGATGCCCGAGTTCAGATTAGAGCAAAAAGGTGTATGTCCAAGATGTGCCGAAGGGAAGCTCAAAAGGGGACCATATCCCTCAAGCCAAAGCAAGACCTCCGATATATTGCAGTTGATTCACTCAAACATATCTGGTATGATGCCTGTGAACTCTTTGGGAGGATATTTATATTACCTCACTTTTACAGATGATTATTCTCGCAAGACTTGGATATATTTCTTGAAAAAATGAGAATGAAGTGTTCTCCTGGTTTCAACACTTCAAAGCCTTGATCGAGAATCAAACTGAAAAGAAGATCAAGATCTTAAGGACTGCTAATTGGACTGAATATGAATCCAATGAGTTTCATGACTTTTGCAAAGAGGCTAGCATTAAGAGGGAGACCACTACACCCTATACTCCTGAGCAGAATGGTGTGGCGGAAAGGAAGAACCGTACAATTGTGGAAGTTGTCCGTGCTATGCTCCATGATCAAAGACTTTCGAAGTTTCTATGGGCCGAAGCTGTGAACACCATTGTATATGTACAAAACCGATGCCCTCATCAAGCATTGGATTCCAAAACTCCTGAAGAAATGTTCACCAGTAAGAAACCTAACGTATCTCATTTTAGAATTTTTGGAAGCCCGGTATATTTTCATGTGCCGAAAGAGAAAAGGAATAAATTGGGTGCATTTGGAAAGAAAGGAATCTTTGTGGGTTATAGTGAAAAAACTAAGGGCTATAGAATCTATGTAGCTGGTCAAAGGGAAGTCGAGATTAGTCATGATGTCACCTTTGACGAAGATATGGCCCTTAGCAAGGTGGACAATCTTCCTACTTTGAGGAGCACTCAAGAAGCTGACACTAGGGAACCGAAAGAAAAAGAAGAGGAGACAATGACCGATGTGGAAGAACCCCTAGATCCTATTGATCCTCCTCCGCCTGAGCCCTCCTCTTCAAGGAAGAGGCCTTCATGGCTTAGGGGGACATTTGATGATGCTGAAGGACACACAGCACCCCGAGGAACCTTCTGTGAAAGTAAGAAACCGAACAGGTATCAGGGATACCTGACCATCATGAACACGATCATCCAAAATGAGCCTTCATTATTCACCGATGCTGCCAAGCATCAAGTATGGAAGAATGCTATGACCGAAGAATATGAGTCTATTATGAAGAACGATGTCTGGGACATAGTCCCCAGACCCTAGGGCAAGGCAGTTGTCACTTCAAAATGGATTTACAAGATAAAGCATGTAGTTGATGGAAGTGCGGAAAAGTCAAAGGCTCGTTTTGTCGCTCGTGGCTTCTCCCAAAAGGAAGGTATAGACTATGACGAGATATTTGCACCTGTTGCCCAATATACCACCATCCGCTCGATCATAGCCCTTACTGTTTCGCAAGGATGGAACCTACATCAGATGGATGTCAAGACTGCATTCTTACATGGTTCGATCAAAGAAGAGGTCTATGTGGAGAAACCCAAAGGGTTTGAGATTCATGATCGAGAATCTCATGTGTGCAGGTTGAAGAAGGCCCTCTATGGGCTAAAGCAAGCACCCTGAGCATGGTATGAGAGGATCGATAGCTACTTGATGAAGCTGGGATTCACTAGGAGTGAAGTCGACCCCAACCTTTACATTAAGGTTATAGATGACAAGCCTCTCATACTAGTGCTATATGTTGACGACCTCTTTCTAACAGGTTCAGACCCCCTCATTCACGAATGTAAGAGAGAGTTGGCTTTTGAGTTCGAGATGAAAGACCAAGGACTTATGCACTATTTCCTAGGACTGGAAGTCTGGCAGAAACCAAGGGAGATTTTCCTATCTCAAGGAAAATATGTGGTGAAGATATTGGAGAGATTCGGCATGGTGGACTGTAAGCCTGTAACCACCCCGATGGAGCTTGACTTCAAGAAGTTAAGTGGTAGTGTTGCTGGACCTGTTTTACGAAATACCACCGAGTATCGTCAACTCGTCGGAGCATTAATGTTCCTAGTGAACTCCCGTCCAGATATATGCTTTGCAATCAACACGTTGAGTCAACACATGGTTGAACCTCACCACATACATTGGATTGGTGCCAAGAATTTGTTGAGATATCTTCATGGCACAATTACTTATGGGTTAAGATGCACTGCCGGAAATGTGAGACTACTTGGATATACTGATGTTGATTGGGCAGGCAATGTGGTGGACCGTAAGAGCATTTTCGGGTGCTGCTTTTGCTTGGGATCTGCTTCGATATCTTGGATGAGCAAGAAGCAGAAGTCTGTGGCTTTGAGCACCACCGAGGCAGAGAACATTGGTGCTAGCATGGCCTCCTGTGAGGCAGTCTGGTTACGAAAGCTCTTCAGTGAGCTATTTGGATTTACATTGGATACCACCATGATTCTATGTGACAACCAGAGCGAGATTCGTTTATCAGAGAATCCTGTATTCCATGATCGCTCCAAGCATATCGATATTAGGTACCACTATATTCGTGACATGGTGCAGCGGGGAGCTATAAGGCTCCAACATATCAGTACAGATGAACAGGTCACCGACATTTTGACAAAGCCCCTAAGAAAGGTCAATTTTTTTACTTTCCGAGAACGACTTGGAGTCGTTCAGAGACCCTCTTTTGAGGATCAAGTATGATGTACTGAGCTCTAGAAGCTCCAGGGGGGAGCGAGGTACTTCTCGAAGCAACATATGACCACAAGGTAACTCATCATCCCCTGTTGGTGCACTTTGTACAGGGTAAAAGGTTCAACCTTCCCCTGACACCCCGTGGTGACTATGGAACAGGATGATTAGTTCTCCTGTGGACCAGGATGATTCATTCTCCATGGCAATTGTGGAACAGGATGATTCATTCTCCTGTAGGCCAGGATGATTAGTTCTCTGTGGCATCCACTGGACAGGATGATTCGTTCTCCTATGGACAGGATGATTAGTTCTCCTGTCGAGGCATCCTACCCAGGTAGTCTGGGATTCATGGGAAGTACCTCTCATCTGATCAATGAGCAAGGAAATGAGGATAGGGACCATAGTAGTTCTATCGATGGACGCATCGTTGTATCTACTGTACTCCCTATGCTAGGATGACCTCCATTAATCTGGGATCAATGTTACTAGTCTGGGACCAATGAGAGTGGTACACCCTCTGAAACTGACTTCGGGTCAGTAGAGGACTGGTCTGGGACCAGTGAAAGTGGTACACACTCCAGACTGACTTCGGGTCAGTGGAGGATGGTATGAGACATCCTCGATCACTTTTTCTTCTTCATAGTTCAAGTTAGAGCGGAACAGAACAAAGCAGAGCAGGGGTCAAGTTGTACAAGGCAGTGCATTTGATAGATAAATAGTAGCGACGGTCAGACCAATTGCAGATGGAGTTCTCCCTAGTTGAGATAGAGTGTTAAAATTGGCAACTAGGGCCAAACTCCATGTGTGTCACCTTATTCATGGCTGATAATATTTCTCCTAGAGTCCTCTCATCGAGAGGTGTAGGATTGATCTAAAGATCATTCGATTCCAATAAGTATTTATGGAGATATGAATTTATTTCTATTATTGACAAATTATCAAAGTCGGCCAGCGACTTATGTAGGCTCAGACGCCCAACAGACACATCTATTCACCTTCAACGTTTGGATATAAATACAAGATGACTCCTCATTTGGTCACTCACTACTCATCATATATCTCTCTCTCCTGCGCAGAAAAAGTCTCTTCTCTCTCCTGCACAGAAAGGCTCTCTCTCTCACCTGAGCTGAAACAGGTCGTTCGAAGTATTGGACTTGTGCATGGCGAAAACTTGAACTGGTGCACGGCAAAGTCTTGGACTGGTGCACGGCAAAATCTTGGACTGATGCGCGGCGAAGGAACTGGTGCACGACGAAGTCTTGCACTGGTGCACGGTGAACGACTCACCGGTGGAGACTTGACGAGTTTGATCTAGGGTTTGTTGCTGCTGATATAAATCAGATCTTTGTACTATTTCTCTCTACTGAATTATTGAAGATAAAAGAAGATTTGATCAAAGGGTTTCCCCTTATTGGGGTTTGTCCCTAGCTAGCCACCACATCTTGTCTCTTGTCTTGGCTTGTTTTCTGTTGATCGTTTAAATGTTCTATCTGCACTTTACTTAATGTACATGTGATTGCTAATCTGTGGATAATAATAAGAAAGATAAGTAAACTGCTCTAAGCCTAGAACATACCATAACTTAACAACTATTCACCCTGATTTGGTTATTCCTTCCCTTGTACGGTAGCCACAAGTGAGACCAATCTGTGGCGAAGTAGCCCTGCAGCTTACAAGACCAATCTCTACTGAGAAGAAGACCGTAGACCTCTGGGATGTCTACAACTATTATGTCAATGCATTGGTGGACTCAGGGATCAGAGGATAACCAAATGATGACATTATTCAATTCTCCTACAATCAAGACTTTAGATCTGTCAAGTTGGATAACTTTGGCATCAGTGTTTTTTGGTTGGATGTTCAACTTCTTGCATACCGACCAGACAATGGCATTGGTCGATGCTCCAGAATCAACGAGGCAGTTGTGTACGTTAAAATTAAACATCTCGAAGGTCAAAAGGAAAGGGGGGGTCAAACCTCTCGAGTTGGTGTTTGTAGCTTTTACTATAGCTTGGAGGTCAACCACGAATGGGGCTCGACCCGCTCTTTGTTTGATGTGGAGGGTTTTGAAGGTGTAGGAGGGAAAGCGAAGGCCTTGGCCATTAACTCACGCTAACTGGCCAACTTGCATACCTCATACAAAGAAATGTTTGCTCGAGTTTTCTTCAAGTCTTCCATGATATTGTAATCTAACACCACGGATGCGGTTTCTTGTGCTAAGTGTTGCGTTGTCAAGATGGTTTTGGCCATAACCCCTTTAGCCGCACGTTTAGGTGTAGGTGAGTCTCCTTTGATACCGATTGGTGACTTGCTCGGACTCACCCCATCCATCCCTCTAGGAGAAGAAGAGGATGGCTAGCTGGCATTTGTGGGGGGAAGGATCCGTCGTAACTACGCTCGTTTCTTGTCTTCGAGAGTAGAGTCCGACACAGTGCCTTTATTCCTGAGATTGTAATTCTTGGGGAGTTTTGGGGAGGCATCTCCAACGAAGGCCTCTTGAGTAGTGCACACATCGCCACCACGGATAACATCGAAAGCTAGCATAGCCGATGGGGTATCATCTCCGAGAGGGGAGGCATCCTCTTCAGAATCGTCAGTGCCCTCTTCCCCTTCTCCGGCAGCTTGATCCTCTAACCACTGGGTGACTACGGCAGTCATGTTATGAAGCCACTGTGGGCAGGTCTTCTCAGAGGGGAAGCTTGATGGAAAGTGCAAAAGTTGTCCTTTCCTAATTCTTCCACGTTGAAAGTTGAGGTGGAAGTTTGAGACACTTTAGGGGGAAGGTTGTTAGTTTTCTGGAAAAAGGGCTTAGTGGGCTTGGCTCCTCCCGAAGCATCACTGGTTCTTCGCTTTAGCTCAGCCACTTCGTTAGTCAATTGTTTAAGGGATTTGGCCAGTCCCGCAAAATAGGAGTCCTTTTCCTTATCCGAGGTTTTACCTGAGGAGGCCTGATTCTTCTTCCCGGCGGGCTTTGCATCCTCCCGAGATTCGTGCTCTAAGGCACCGATCGAAAGAAGGTCCTTTTCAACCTCGAGCGCAACAGCAAAATTCTCAACCAGGGTGGGTTTGGCTTCTTGTTTAATGAACACGGCAATATCCCGTGGCAAGGCCTTGGTGAAATAATCAATCATGATGAAATCATCAAGGGATACATCCATGGGGAACTTATTTAGGATGGTGGTGAAACATTGATTGAAATCTTTCACCTTCTCCGTCTTATGGCATTTCAGCGTGCTGAGCTCGGTGAGGAGCATGGAAGGAGCCTTGTCCTCTGAGAATTTGTCAAGGAAGGTTTTCCGAAACTCATCCCAATTCTGGATAGAGGCGACAGGCAACGATCGATACCAGGTGGCCGCTTTATTCTCAAGGGTGTGTGGGAATAAACAGCATGTTAGATCGTCGTACTGGACCTTCATCATCTGCAAGGCTAAGTAGAAATTGCTTATGTGATCATCGACTAAGGTCCCTTTCTCCGGGTCGAATTTCGGGAGGTGCTTCTCAGAATGGTGAGGCATATCATGTGGTAGGCCTCTAAGGTTCAAGGGGATTGATCCATCCAAGCGAGCGTCGGCGGACAACGATTTGCTCTAGGGTTGATGAGGAGGCGGCGATCATTACCTTCTGATTCGCTATCAATGCCTGACCCCGCACTGTTTCCGGGGGGGGCGCCTACCTTCTCCTCGGGGTACTCTGAGGTGTCCTAGATCTCTAGTGTTTCTCACGTTTCTGGTATTCCTCAGATTTCTCAAGAGACGCTGATTGTTGTAGACGTTTATACAGTCTCTAGGGTAGTCCCCAGCCCCTGGTCCCAGGATCCCATGAGTGCTCTCGATGAGGGGTTGATTGTTAACGGGGGTCTTGAGTGATACATAGATCATTCTCGTGCCAATCCTCCCCTTGGGACCAATTATTTTCGCCAGTAATGGTATTCCTAGGGTCACCTCCTTCATCTTCAGGCTAGCTTTCCAATCCCTCGATAGATAGTCTTTCAACAACGTCTGCATAGTCATCCAACGCTCTGTTGATTAACTGCGATATGGAGTTAACGAGGACGCAATGGCGTGTATGATGCAGGTTGGAGGCACGCGTGTTGGATAGGGAGTTAGTGGCGGGGATGCATTTCAGACCCCTGGCAAATTTCGAGTAATAGGGCATAGAGCCCTGAGTTGTTCGTTAGTGACCTCGAAAAAGGGAAGTTCCTCCCCTCCGGGAGCATCTTCAAGGGGGGAATTTGGGATTCTTCCTGAAGCGGCTTTGTGAAGGTTGGCCCATAAGGGGGAATGTATGGTATCTCAGCGGGCATGGGAGGTCGAGGTTGGCTACTACCTTGATCGGAAATTTCGGTGTGGAGTCATGGATTAGTACTTGCCATTTTCCCTCCTTCTAGCACCAAATGTGTTGACGGACTGGAATATTCTGTCAACAGTCAAGGGGATCTCCTCGGTGTAGGCTCCCAACTAGAACCTACACTGTTTGTGGTAGGGATCCCTTCCGGTATGTAGGTCCGACTGCCGTTCAATTTTGTAGAATTTGCTTTGGACGAAGGTGAAATGTGAACCCAATTGAAAGCATGAATCTTAAATAAATATAACGAGATAATTGACAAACATCCTATATCGCATATACCATGAATAGCCAAACCATAAATGACATAAAACCTTATGTAAAGTTACTGTTAGCAGGCCCTAAATAAGACTTATGTATTCTAAGATAAAATGCTTAACAATTGTAAATCAGTTCACAACGATCAAACATTAACAAACATGCATAACTTGCGCGGTCAAAAACAAATTATACTAACACCAAAGAAATAGTTCACTGGCACGAGTATAGAGTTAGAGAAACAAATACCATTCATACGAAGCAACATAAAGTGTAGAGTATGAGACAGTAAGTGAGCAGACCGCAAATCAAATAGATTTCCAGAACAATCGATCCAGCAAGTGAAGAAAAATATTCATGGCATTAGCACATAAAACATTTGAAGAATCCAATAGTAGAAGCTTACAATCATTCCTTGCATATATTAAAAGGACATAAATTCTCTCAAGCAATGTATGTCTCCCAAAAAGTCCTCAGCCAAAAGTCCCTTACAAATGAGGCCTAAGGGTATATTTATGGGGTAAAGGGCGACTCTTGGTCTACCCTTGACTCTTGGGCCACCTCATGACCTTTCGTATTCTCCACATGACTTTTGGTATTCTACATGACCTTTCATACTCACAAGGTGTTTTATGCTACTGTAGACAAAAAATGTCATGAAATTACTATCAATCTAAATCACTAATTTGATGATGGCAAGTTCTGGAATATCAAGCTTGAGTTGTTCCGTCAAATATGTGTGCCACAGGTTATATTCTGCTACAATGGGCATGATTTGTGGCTGATCTTCGTCATTTCGGTGCAGGCACTCGAGGGCATCGGGAATAAGAGTGCTCCGTTTGGCGTGCACCTGATTATTCAAGGTTACCAGCTTGGTGTAGATCCTTACTGGTTCTACCACATAACGTGTGATGTTTTCTTTGGTAACCAGCATGTCCTTTGTGCGGGCTGCTTCTTTGAATATCTCTATAAATTCCTGTACTTCAGAGGCGATTTCTTCTTGCTTCCTGACCTGCTCGACCTCTCCTATTGCGGGGACTCCATGTAATTGGATTACTAATTCCAAGCCGCTAAAAAGATGCTTGTAGGATGCCAGTACTCTTTCCACATCTTTGGCTAGTTTGTCTTTAGACTGAACTTTGATGCGGAGCTGGACGTCGATGTTTTGCATGGTGATCTAGTCTTTCTTTGGGACCAGCGTCGGGGCTCCTGGATACTTAACGAACCATTCGTGTATCCTATCCAAAGCAGTGATAGCTTCTTTGAGCATGGCGATCCTTTCTTTTGTGTGAGCCTAAATGCCACGATGGGGGCTACTGTATGGTGTAGTTTAGACATTTCTTCGTAAACTACCGTCATGGCTTCCCCCAGAGTCTCTATTTCTGCCTCAATGGTTGCCTGGAAGTCTACTGCGCTTGAGTGAATTAAGCGGAGTGTCGCATTCTCTTCCTCCATTTTCTTCTTTTCCTGTTCTAACATGGTGGCCCTTTGCTCGGATGTGTAAAGGCTGTTCTTCAAATCCGCAATCTATTTGCTCATCCTGGCCACATTATGTTTTGTAGTGGCCACGAAAGTCGTCCCGGCCGAGGCAACCATTTGAGGGTTTGCTGTAATATTAGGCACAATATCTTTGGCCGTGGTCACTGACAGAGGCTCAGCCGGATTCCTGCTGCAAAACTTCTTCCTTTCCTGTACGATCTTGAGGTTTATCTCATCGAAGGTGAGCCGAGTGAGATCTAGGACCTCATCTTGATCCTCTGAGATGCCCAGCTCTTCGAGTGGGAGACGTCCGCCAGTGAGGGGAGTAGTAGGGAGTATGTCTAGTGGAGGAAGCTTGTTTTGTCTCGTGCCGAACTTGGTTGTTTTGCTGGTCCCTCCTTGTTCGCTTTCTCCGGCTTCCTTTTCCTTATCCCTCTTAATCTCTTCTTCCCGTTGCCTCCTCTCTTCTTCCGCTACTGCCCATTGCCTCTTTAGTTCATCTTCCATGTTCTTCAGCTCTTGTTCCAACCTCCTGTTTTCTTCATGTCTTCTCTTCTCGACTTCCTCTTCTTCACATTTTTTCTGCTCCTCTTCTTCCTGCCTTTTCCTCTTTGCCTCTTCTTGTTCCCGTTGTTTTTCTTGCAATTGTTTCTCCTTCTCTTGTTCCTCCCGCCTTCTATCTTTCTCGTTCTAGCTCTGGTTGTTGGAACCTGAAGTTTGTTTGTTCTCCAGCTCCCTTTTCCTCTTGAGCTCTCGCTTTTTCCTTGCGAAGCGGGCATTTCTTTTTTCGAGTGTTATATCCTCCTCCTCGTTGTCGCTCACGGGGCCTTCCACCTCCTTCCCTTTGCGCTGCTCAGCCTCCCCACTGTCGGTTGGTGTTTCGAGTTTCTTTTTCTTCATGGCAGAAGATCTTTCTTTGAGGCTTATTTCTTCTTGGGAATCGTCTCGGGGTTCATCCTCTGCATCCTGCTCTTCACTTGGGCTGAATTTCCTTGAGGCGTTATACCAGTTCCTCACCCTGCCTTCAATGTCCATTTGGGTGTGAGAATATGACCAACTGAATTTTGCCTTCTTGCAATGGGCAACTACTATCTTCTCTGGATCATAATTTCGGTGGTTGAGCGTTACGAAAAGGCTTCCTTTCAGCGCATCGGCCTCTACCTCTACCTGTTTGAAATTTTCTACCACGTATGCCCCGATGGTGAGGGGAAAAGGCGGGCCAAGGTTTCTTCTTGACTTTGTTCAATATCTTTGAAAACCCTTGCATCATCTGGTAACAGACCTCTTACAGGAGTGTCCTATCTATGGCAAACCTAGGTAGGGCATGCAGGGGTTTATGGGTACCGAACACCCTAATGAACGTCCCTTCTTCAATGGGGAACCAATGTGCTACCTTGATGAGTGTCTTCATGGCTCTCTTATACATGCATAGTGGTTCCTCACCAAAGAGTAATTAGCATAATGAGCTGATGAAAATTTCGAAGATGATATCTAACATACCTCTGTAGCCTGTGTCCCAAAAGACTTTATAATGGCTATGCACGGGGTTGGCTGCCGATGAGTCCCAGTTACAACTCCAGTTTTCGAAGTAGCACCTTGAGAAAACAACATCGAGGAGGTATGACGACATATAGAATTCTGGAGGCTATTCTGGTTGTGGGTTCTTGGTAGCCGTTATGTTCGTTTTCAATGATGAGCATAGATGCTTGCCCAATTAAAAGTGGTCCCTCTGGTGGCAACAGCATACATGAGGGGAACCCAAGTGCCATAGAAAATGTCACTGTCCGACTTGCCATACAATCGGCACATCATTGCAGCAATCAATTGATACACTTTTGGCAATTCCTCTATTTTGTAAGCTTGCTCTATTTTAACCTGGAACTTTGCAGGGTCTTGCCACCATGCCCTGAGGATGTCTTTTGTGGGAGTCGAGAACCCAGTGAGCCACTTGGTATGGAACATCTCCTGCCTCTCCGGGAGCCTGTAGTAAGCACTCATATCTGCCGAGGAGATAGCGGCTATGGGTGCCCCATCGTGGCCTCTAATCAACTAGGTTTCTATATCTGTGCATTGCAAGATCCACTCAATTCTTTCTGAGCAAGGGAAAACTGGGGGGTGTGCTGCCACCTTGTGTAACTTGGATGTTTTGACCATCCTCCTGGGTCTCTGGAATATCTTTATTAGCAAACTCCTCGTAGATAGTGTACCAGGAGAGCCTGGTGGCTTTTCTTATATTGCAAGCATTGTCCCCGAAGATAGGTGGCTCCTCTTCTGGGTCGGCCTCCCATGACCCACTTCCCGAGGCCCCTCGAGCAACTTTAGCGATGGGGGGATCCATCTCGTCCTCAAAAGAAGAAATGGATATGCACTCTTGATCAGCGTCACCTGGCATGTCAAAAACACAGTGCCACGATGAGAGAGATGACATGAAAAATTAGTTAAAACTGAAAAACAGAAAGGGAACAGCAGGTGACAAGTCGCAGGGAAGATAGGTCGCACGGTTGCGGCTATGAGGATGTGACTAGTAACAAAGGTCGCGAGAAAAGGAAGCGCAAGGTCGCAGATTTCGAGCTATGGTCACAGGTCGCATCAAGATGGAGGTCGCGAGGTCGCAAAGTCACAAGGTCGCGAGGAAAGGCAGATCGCGGTTTCAAGACGCGTGACTTGGGGCTTAAAAGGATCAGGGAGGTTGTTGCATGACTTAAGGGGATCAGGGTCTCCTTCAGATGAGTGGATCCAGGCCTATTGGTGAAAGCACGGGGAGTTGGGTCGAGGAAAACACATTGTCTAGGTCGAAGAAGGGAAGGAGTAACTAGGGGAACCTTTCCGGCAAAAAAATGAGAAAGAAACTTAAGTAACAGAGAAAAACCCTAAGGTGAGGGAATGCCAAAGGTCAAGGAATACAGTCACTGACACTTGGAAGAAAAGAATGATTGCAGGACATTGGACGGTTACTTACCCGGAACCGAACGCGCGCAAACTCAAGTCGGAGGGCCTCCTAGCTTTTCATGCAACCGAGGGAACGTTTACAAATGCGACTTGGGGGGTTTCATATATATAGAATTGGTCGGACGTGTGAGGTCATGGGGGACAGGTACGCGACTTTGCGACCTATGCGACCATGCGACCGGGCAGGTCACATTGCAACAGTCGCATGGTTGCATTGGTGACTGTGATGTGATGGTGTGACCCTGCGACCTTGTGACTCGCGAGATCACATAAATACATAGTTGCGCGTATGCTCGGCGGGGAGGGATGCGATCTTGCGACCCTTGCGACTTATACGACTCAGACGATCGCCAGGTCGCGAGAGTTTAGAAGGGTGGAAGTTGCGACTTCGCGACCTCTGCGACCAGTGAGTCGCAATGGTCGTGATAGTCGCAACAGTCGCAAGGATCAATTTTAGTCGCGTTTCGACTCTGCTACTGAATTACTAAGGCAGGCACTGGAAACTTGCTTTTACTTAGCTGAAAACCAAAATTCTCCCTCGGGCTCCTTGAGACTGCTGAACTCTTTGAGTAGAACTAGGCGGTGCTGGTGGCTTGGCCTGGTGAAGGGGCTCCAAAAATTTCAAGGCTCTCAGATTTTTGGAGGGGTTGTTGCAGCAGCTGCAACACCTTGTTTGTCAGTTAATGCATTTAGAATATCTGAGAGTATTTCATTATCTGATACTGTGTCTCCCAGATCCTTCAATTGTTCTTTTACTTGAGATGCCTTAGAGAGGCATGATGATATTCCTTCATCTATGTTCAACTTATGAAGTACAGATCTAAGAGTTAAGATCTTTTCTACCATGCTTCTAGAGGAAAGTTCTTTGAGCTTATCATATATTTCTTTAGATGTTTCTAGCTTTGCTACTGAGGAAATAAATGAATCTTTGATGGATTCCTTGAGTATCTTTTGAGGCTTGAGATCCTTTTTCATGTATTCTGATAATGCTCATTCTTTGGATGGCTTAGAGACTTTTCCATGAACATGATCAATGACTTCATTTACTTCAAGGAAAATGTCTACCCTATTTTTCCAAGTAAGAAAGTTTGATGCCCCAACCAGCTTTTGATCTTCCTTAAAACATGAAGTCATTTTCCTAGATTGTATTATAATAAGAGGTACTTACTTGAGAAGATCAAATCTTCAACTTTGATGATGAACTTGTTGCTTCTTGCTTCAATTCTTTTGGAGAGGGAGGACTGCGTTCTATGAGATCTTTGCTTCAAGAGAGAGAGGACTCACTTTTAATTCAATCTTCCTTAGAGCCTCCACTTCCTTTGATGATGTGATGATATCTAAAATGCTTCTAAGGTTTCTGCTTCCTCTTGAAGATGATTTCAAGATTCTTGCTTTCGATCTAGGGTTTTGGTTTGATGAGAATCTAGATTTCCTTCTTGATAACCTTCAACTTTCTTTGATTCCTCCTTTGAAGATTGATTCTTGTGTGTCCTCTTGTTTTGTCTGCCCCTTCTTGTCTTCAGCACCTTACCTCCGATACCATGTTAAGAAATCTAGGGTGTTCAATTTTAACAATTTCTCTACTTGATAATTGCTTGTGATATGCTTGTTCTTCTTTTACTAATGATCTTTCTCTTCGTTAGCTTATTAGTGTGTTCTTTTCATCAAGACAATTATCAAAGAAAGACAAGTGACACAAAATATAGGCTTCTCCAGCTAGGGCCAAAACTTGTCACCTCTTGAGAGGAAAACCCAATAAAAATCTTCTTCTAGACCTTCAATTGATAAGTACCAAGACCATGACACTGAACCCTTGACTATAGTATCCTTCCAAGACACTTGTCACCCACCTTGATCTGCTTCTCCCTTCTTCGTCTTTCCTCCTAGAGAAACTCAGTTTCTATCTCGTTGTACTGCACCTCCACAGCTTCCCTAGAGAATCTCAGTCTCTAGTTCTTCTAAAACCTCGGCCCCTCCTTTGATCACTTAGTAGAGTTTCTCTCTTGCTGCCCCAGAAGAATCTGTTGCCCAAACTTCGCACTTCCCAGAAGAATCTCCGGCCCAAACTTTGCATTGCCTAGAAGATTTTGCTGCCCAGATTTCGCATTTCCCAAAAGAATCTTCGTTGTACCCAGTAGATGATGACCCAGAAGAATCTTTGTCCTTCCCTTTTGCCACTCCTTCGTCCTCCTTCTAGCCCTCTTTCTTTTTCTTTCTTCTTTGCACTTTCCAACGAATGCTTGTACGAATTGTGTGTCTCCAAATGAGGATGAGTCGAGCTATATATACCCTTCTTTGTTTCCCTTTAGGCCGACTTGATAGTTGGAGTTTAGGCCGACTTCATCTTGCAACCTCCTCATAGTTTGTAGGCCGACTTGAAGGAGTTTGGTGACAGTTCTTGGAGGATACTTTACATAGACAATATTGACCTTTTTCCAAGTGTAACATGACTTCATTTACATGACAAGGACTCTTTTATGACTAGATGAATAAACCCTAAAGACTCTCAATGGGAGTCTTGACTCAAAAACAAAATTCCTTGCTCATGAAACTCAAGAAGCAAGTCAAGATAATAACTTCATTTTTCTTATTTACATCTCTTTACATTGTGAAAATTCCTAGATCTAACAGTCTCAGGAATCCTACTGCAACCAACTAAATCTACTTCACCTAGAATGTAAATTATATTACAAGCTTATTTCAGATTTCTTCTTGAAACATTGAAGTAAATTACTGAAGCAGTCTACACCAAATTAAATATGATTCTGAAACATAGAAACTGAGCAAGGAAAATAGAAACACATAGGACCTAAGTAACCGGATTCGTCCTATAGGCCCCACGAATCCCGAATCCATCGTGTCCAACGCGATTCTCTCCAGGTTCGTGTCCAGAACCCATGACACGTTGTGTCCTTTTTTGCCACGTCGAATTCGATTGCGTGTCACGATTTTGGCAGCTTGTCACGATTTTGGGAATCGTGTCCTGTTTTCCAGGACTCGCTAGGCTCAAAGAGTGACCTGCGCAAGTATGAAAAGGGCGTATTTTCTCATTACAGCCACGCATATTTTCATTTGGCAAGTGTTTTGTGAGCTATTGGCAAGTGGAGAAGGGTTTGCACCAAGGAGTTAAGCGAGTAGAGCATTCAGCAAGGAGAATCAACCACCAGGTAAGTGCATTTCACCTCCATTTTTTTGCATTTCTTACAGCAGTTTGTATATGATTTTTTGTTTACAAATTTGTGCATGCTTTGTTCATTTCTTTTACAGTATTCATGGCTCAATCAAACGCAGTAGTTAGGGGGCAAAGGAAGGGCAAGAATGTCATGGGTGGAGATGCCCCTCCTCCCCCAATATCATCAGAGTCTGCTGCAAGTAATGTTGAGGGAAGAGGACCTAAAAACAATAATAAATATCCATTGTGGAAATATGTCACAAGAGAGGATGGGCCAAACACCAAGGGAAAGGGAGGAGGCAATGTGCAATGGAAATACAACTTTTGTCACATTTCCTTCAAAAGCACATATTACCGTGTGAAATCACATTTGTTGGCTTTACCTGGTTGTGGGATTGGAGCTTGTAAAGCTGTTTCTTTACCAAAGAGAAAAGAATTGGAAAAGGAGGCCAATGTTGGTATGGAACATGTGGCTTCAAAATCAAAAAAACCCAAGAATGAAGACCCCCTTCCATTTTTGAGGAAAGCCACCACCAAATTTCCATTTGAGAGTTCTACTTCTACTGGGGGGCAAGCATCAAAAAGAAGAGCACTTGGTCCAATGGACAAGATTTTCCAAAAAGAGAGACGAGAAGAGCTTGATCTCACCATTGCCTTCTTCTTCTATCAAAATTTCATACCATTTAATGTTGCACGTTCACCTCTATTTATTGAGATGTGCTGAGCTCTAACTCAAGGGGCTCCAGCAGGGTATGTGTCTCCTGGGTCAGAGAAGCTGAGAACCACATTGTTGACGAAGGAAAAAAAAAGAGGTGCAAAAAATGCTTGAGCCTATTGTAGCATCATGGCCAACATCTGGGGTTAGCATTGTTTCTGATGATGGACAGATCTAGCACGACACCCAATCATCAACTTCATGGTGTCTTCCTTGAGTGGTCCAGTTTTCATGAAAGCAGTGGATACACTTGGCGAATACAAGGATGCACAATTTATTGGGGAGTTATTTATTAAAGTTATTGATTGAAGATGTAGGTGTTGAATCTTGTGTGCAAATCATTACAGATAATGCACCTGTTTGCAAGGCTGCTGGCATGATTGTGGAAGCTAAATATCCACAAGTGTTTTGGACACCTTGCATTGTCCATTCATTGAACTTAGCACTGAAATCCATTGCTTCTAATGTGCTTTGGATTGGAAGCATTATCGAGGATGCAAGACATATTCATAACTTTGTGCAAAAATCATACAAATGCCCTCACTATCTACAAGGGGTACAACAATCTATCATTGTTGAAGATTGCTGATACACGGTTTGCATCTTCATTCATGATGTTGAAGAGGTTGAGGGAGGTCAAGACCGCTCTTGGGTCCATGGTTATTTTTGAGTTTTGGTCTTTTTGGAGAAAGACAGATCAGGCAGCCTCTAAAAGAGTGAAGGACACGGTACTAGATGATGCTTGGTGGGAGAGGGTAGATCTAATTATTCGGATCATGGACCCTATCATTTCTTTGCTTCGATTTGCAGATACAGACAAACCCATCCTAGGAGAGGTTTATGAGGGATGGGATTCCATGATTAAGTCTGTGAGGAGCATTATTCTACAGAGTGAGTGCCCCGAGTATGAGACATCACCAGAGGCCTTCTGTGATACCATACATGATATTCTTGTCAGCAGATGGGACAAGAATTGTACACCTTTACATTGTTTGGCTCACTCATTGAACCCCAAATACTACAGCCATGAGTGGCTGAATGGTGGACCTTCCCGCAGATTCCCTCCTCACACGGATGGTGAAATCTCACAGGGGAGGAAAGAGGCATTCAGGTGGATTTATCAGGATAGTGCATTGCTTGCTGAGGTGGAGGATGCCTTTGCAGAGTTTTCCACTGGCAGTGGTCGATTTGGAGGTTATGATGTAATTAGAGACAGGGGGCTAAGAAGCCCTATTCTTGGTGGGCAAATCATGGGGCAACAAGCCCTCCTCTTCAGCAGTTAGCCATGAGAGTCCTCTCTCATGTGACTTCATCCTTTTGTTGCGAGAGGAATTGGAGCACATATGGGAATTTGTATAGTGTGAAGAAGAGCAGGCTTGAGCAGTCCAGGGCAGAGAAAATGGTGTATGTGCACACCAACCTTCGTCTTATTTATAGGCAGAGGGAAGAGTGGTTGAGGGGAAAGACAAAGATGTGGGATGTCTTTCTTGATGATATGGGTCTGGACACCACTGTTGAGTTGGCATTGGCCAACATGGATCTCAATGATCCAGTGCTAGAGCCTGTTAGATTTGATGACTTAGAGGGGTCAACCTCCACACCAACAGATGTAGAGGCGACTATGGATACAAGGGAGGAGGAGGATGCAGAGGAGAGCAGTGGGGACCATGATCATGAGGACAGTGATGCTGATTCTGATGTTGATTGATGCCTTGAGGCTTGTATACCTATAGTTGTTTTATATTTTCTATTTCTATTTGCCATTACCATTGCACCAGCACTACCTATGTAACACATTTTGATTTGATGACTTAATGAGAGAACTACAGTTTTCAGTGTGTTTATCTTACTACCTTGTAGTTGTAAGTTGTCTTTCAGTTATGAATTATGAATCATGATTTAATAGATTCATCATTTATGTGACCAATACCACTGACATTTATTTGAATTTTGTATGTACTATGCAGGCTAATAGCTATAGATGAAGATCTATGTTTGAAATCAATAAATTTGTATCATTAATTAAAATTTGTGTAAGA
>APFE031011803.1:62857-83081 GCA_000404065.3 Pinus taeda | reverse complement strand
AAAAAGATTTACTCAAGAGGGAGTTTCTTGAGCCCTTAGCTTAGTTTCTATTTTTGAAAAGTTAAAACAAATTTTCTCCTTTCATTTAAAAGCATTTGTTTTCATTCTGAGCATAAAAAGAAATACAAATAAAAATCTTTTCATTTCTGAAAGAGCAACGTTTTTAAGGCACTGGTCATTTATGTGTTTCATGCTTATCGTATAGTTAATGGCTATTGCTTATATTATGTTTGCTTATAGATCTCAGATTAACAATCTTATTTAACTCTAATAATTCTCCTAGAAATTTACATCTTAGCTTTAGGCTTAACTTTCCATTTAGGGACCCCCCCCCTTAGCTAGCCTAGGAGATAGCTAAAACGGAGAGAGTTGGGATCAGTGTGACAGCCCCTTCTCTGAGTTCCTTGCCACCAACCACACCTTGTGGGGTTGAAGGCTTTTCTCGCTAACTGGTAGGTAGGTGCGGGCGGCAGGGTCAACAAGCCCACCTCCCTCTTGGAGGTATCTTGGCAAACTCCTCCTCCTATTCAATCTTTGTGGCTGCAACCTTAGGATCATGCTTCTCATCCTTGTCCTTTTTCTTCAAAGGACACTGGGATGCATAGTGGCCCATCTTGCCAAATCTGAAGCACTTCACCTTGGAGACACCCTTCTTTCGTCTCCGTTGCCCCTGTTGTCCCTTCAATGCAAGGGTTGTGTTATACTCCTCCTCTACTTTGGGCTTCAACCCACTGTTGTTGCTGCTCCCATCAAGTTTGACCTTAAGCAGGTCTCTCCTCGGCTCTTCTTGTTTCAAAGCTGCCCACATCTCATCCCAATTTGGCAATGCTGCTCTGCCTAGGATACTTTGGACAAAGACTTGCCATTCATCCAAGACGGAATTTAGAGCCAGTCTCACTAACTTTGAATCCTAAGGTGTGTGTCTTGTAGCTGACAACTCATCACGAGTCTCCTTCAGTTTCGTGAGGAATGGATCCACACGTTCTCCCTCCAACATCTGTGCAGACCTCAACTTTTGTTCTAAATACATCTTCCGTTGCTTGGAAGATCCCTGATACAATGTGGCCAAGGCATCCCACATCTCCTTAGCAGTTCCTTTGCTAGCAACATGGCACACCACGTGATCCTTGGCTCCATCCAGGATCATCCTTTTTGGCCTTTGACATCTCAACCTTGTACCTCTTTAGCGGATCTGCATCCGCAGGTTCAACTACCATATGTCTTGAGGGCATGCTCATCTAGAAGGAAAGACATTCTAGCCTTCCAAATGACATAGTTGGAAGCCTCGTCCAACCTGTCCTAATCCCTCAAGCCATTGTTTGCCATATCTTCCGAAAAATGTCGAACAACTCCCTCTTTCTCCCGACTGCGTAGTTCCTAGGCTACCTTACGCACTCCCTAATAGAGCTGGTCAGCTGCTACTGCTCATCAAATGAGAAATATTGATGTCCTCGACAAGAAATCACTGAGGATGTATTCCCGCACTATGCGATCTGCTTCTTTCTTCTGACGGCTTTTCTACCCAGCACTCAGCTTGCAGAAAATTGGTCCCTCTAGCTCTGCGACCCTGCGTAGCTCCTTCTGCCTTGGCAAGTTTTCGATCTGGTAGTCTTACCACTCTATCGGCTCACTCAAAGGGAGACACCCACGAAAATATAGCCCTCCTGGCTAGAACTACGCAATCCCTCAAGGGATTCGAAATGCTGCTTGCTGCAGCAATTTGGCCCTTGCTTCAGCACTAGATCTGCTCTTCCTTTTTCACATCAACATCTTTGATACCATGTGAAAATACCTAGATCTAACAGTCTCAGGAATCCTATCGCAACCAACTGAATGTACTTCACCTAGATTGTAAATTACATTACAAGCTTATTTCAGATTTCTTCTTGAAACATTGAAGTAAATTACTGAAGCTGCCTACACCAATTTAAATATAATTCTGAAACATAGAAACTAAGCAAGGAAAATAGAAACACGTAGGATACAGTTATTCAGTTACAGAGAGAAACACTGGCAGAAGCTTTGTGAGTTTTACCTCACACAATCACTGAGAAAAATTCCCAATTGTTCCGGCTGCTGGATGAGGTGCCCCTAGCAGTCCCTGCGTTACCTCTACGTTGTCCCAGCATCAACCCTCTTAGGCATAGCGTCACCCAACTGGGGAATCAATCAGTAGCCCAGAGTCACTGCTCTTAGCCTCCCGGTCTCACATCTCCGCTTTCGGCTACTGAAACTGACCCTCTACTCTGATTTTCAACTTTCTCTCTCTCCCTCTACGCTGCTTCTACGTGGCCCTTCTGGCCCTATATCAACCTATGCGTCAAAGCTACTAGATCACTTTCTGCCTCTCTCTGCTAATGTATCTTCGGCTGAGAATATCTCTCTCCGGAAGCTACTATCACTACCCCTCAACTCAAAGAGATCTCTTCAATCAATTTTTCCTCCTCAGAACTTCTCACTTCAGAAAATCGATTTCCTCAATCTCTCTGTGTGTTTTCCAAATGACCCTCAAGCCCCTTCTTATATCTTCCTATTGGACAACCATCCGCCTAGATTAAATCATAATCAAAGGCTCAGATCATTTTGGCTTGATCCGTGTCTTTTTGTAGAAGTTTCACCCCTGATTAGATTAATACCCATTAATATTTTAATTTTCCTAAGTTTAGACTTAGGAACCCCATTAAAAATATTAATTATTTTAATAAAATCACTTTTTGGTGGAATTTCCCAAAACAATTTCTGGGTTCTTTGGAATGCATGTAACCAAGCCTCCCTACAAAATTTGAGGCTTAGAGCACATTCAATGCTACCTCAAATCAACATACATAACATCATAATTACATGTCATTATAAAGACCAAACCTAGTTACACTTTTTCAACATCCAAGACCTCGTCAAAGCACAAAGATCAAGTTGGCCTCAAGATAGTAATTAGTACCCCACACAAGCCTATAAATAAAAAAGAAATCGACCTCATTTACACACTCACTCAAGAAAGTTCGATCTCCTCAAGATAGAAGCTGGAAAAGGACGAAAACGAAGAAGAAAATCAAGATCGAAGTTTTTCAGCTTCTCTCTCTCTCTCTCTTTCGTTACCGTTTCTACAGTTTATGGGCTACACGAAATTTTGAAGTTGCATTGTAGCTATGAAGCTGCAAGGTCGAAGTTGTGAAATTGCAAGGTTGAAGCTGTGAAGTTGCAAGGTTAAAGCTGTGAAGCTGCAAGGTCAAAGTTGTGAAGCTACAAGGTCAAAGTTGTGAAGATGCCTCTAGATCGAAGCTGCTAGGTCAAAGTTGTTGAAGTTGCATCAAGGTTGAAGCTGTGAAGTTGCTAGGTCAAAGTTGTTGAAGTTGCTAGGTCGAAGTCACAAAAATTGTTGTTGGGGTCAAAGTTGTTGGAGAAGTTGCTGGAAGGTCGAAGTTTGTTGCTGGAAAGAAAGCTCATCAAGGAGGAAGGATGACCTGGTCTTGGAGGGTCTTGGTCATGGGTCATAGGTCTTGTAATTCATCAATTGAAGTTATATAAGAAGAGAAGGATTCTGATGGGTTTTTCTCTCAGTTGGAGAGGTTTTGGCCCTAGTTGATTGCCTATATCTTGTGTCCTATTGTCTCATTGTTCTTTTGGTAGTTCTTTGATGAAAGAGAACACTAAAAATAATAAAGGGAAGAAGTTAATCTAGTAAAGAAAAAACACATCATAAGCAGTTATCCAAGTAAGAGAAATCACCTACACTTGTTGCCCCCTAGATTTCTCAACATGGTATCAAAGCTAAGGTGGCCACATCAAGGAAGGGCAACACGAAGAAGGATTACTCAAGGGTCAAAGCATAAACAGATCATCTTGGAAATATCAAGAGCATCAATCATAAAGAAGGACTAACCTTCTCATCATATTGAAAGGGAATAATTAAGAGCATCAAAGAAGAACTCAAAACCCTAGCTCATTAAAGAAGGGTTCCTCACTTGAAGCGTTCTTGGGAATCTCATACATCCTACAATCATTATCACAATGAAGGATGAGCGAAGCACTTTTGGGTTTGTTTTTCTAGGCAATATTCTCCACACGTGCAAAGTATTAAATCATCTTTCTGCAGCAGCAAGTAACGAATTGCAGACACCATCAAGCATCAAGTTTTGTGCCAACAAAGGTTTACTTTTCAAGTCGAAATAACAAGAAAAAGAAGTCAAGTCAAGCAAAGTAGAATTGCAGACACCATCAAGCATCAAGTTATGTGCCAACAAAGGTTTCCTTTTCAAGTCGAAATAACAAGAAAAAGAAGTCAAGCAAAGTAGAAAGGAGGCAAATTTGTCCATCTTCTAGCCACACGAGTGAACAAGGGTTATTGCAGAAAAGGCCAAAATTGCATAATTGTTAAATCAAGCCAAAATTTTGAAGAAGGGTAGAGATTTGAGGTTGTGAAACAAGTTTAACTAGCTTTGTCTTGAAGGAAGAAAAGCAGGAAAAAGCGTTGTCATCATCATCAAGAAACCAATGTGATCTCCCTTTAAGCCAAGGATCACTTTTGAAGAAAGACATCTTCTATTATCTACATCATCATCAACATCAAGAAGGCATCAAGCTGAATATTTCATCATCTAGGTATATCTTAACTTGACAAGCAAGTACCTTTACATCTATATTTATCTATCAAGATGACTTCATTTTGCAAGGAAAGCAACAAATTGGTTGGGTTGTTTATTGATTTGGAATAGCATCGGATGTGCTCTAGCCACGAAAAATTGGTGGAGAGGCTAAAGCACATGAGATCTCCAATACCCAGAAATGGTTTGGGCAGAATCTAACCAGTTTGGGAGATATTAAAATAATTAATATTTTTAATGGAGTCCCTAAGTCTAAACTTATGGAAAATAAAATATTAATGCGAATTAATATAAAACTGAGTTAGAATGGTCCAAAAGTCATGGATCAAGCCAGATCTAATCTTAGCCGTTGATTAGGGACTTTCTCGGCCGTTGAATTGTCAACGAGAAAAGTATAAGAGGAGGCTTGAGGGTCACTTAGAGAACACACCGAGTTGATCAAGAATTCGATTTTCTAGGGCAGGGCTTGCTAAGGAAATCGAAGGAGTAATCAGAGTTGCAGCTGAGGGGCAATGAATACAGAAGCAGAGAGGCAAAGAGGGTACCGGGAGCATCAGCGCAGAAGCCAGGAGATGGTTGATGCAGAGCCATCTATAGGCCATGCAGAGGAAACCAGAGGCCACGCAGAGGTAGCTAGGAGCTGCGCAATGCCAAAGAGAGCTAGCGTGGGAGACGCAGAGGCTTCAGAGGCTGACGCAAAGCCTCCAAAGGCTTACACAGAGCCTCCAGAGGCTGACGCTGGGCTAGTTGGACTGACGTTGGGCCAGAGAGGCTGACGCGGACCCTAGAGGCAAACACTGGGAGATTTCGTGGGGTAGATTGGAGCTGAGAGCTGGATAGGGTGATGCAGTCCCTATCAGGGTGACAGAGAGCAGCAAAAGTGTTGCAGTGTTGTTGTGGGATCATTCATCCAGGGTTTAGCAGGAATATCTATCTCCAACTGAGAGGTACTACTGCCGAGGGCATTCTCTGTTGGGTGATCCATTTCTGGCACCCAGATTGTATTCTGAAACTACTTAATAATAAAACCCTCAAATAGCTGCACCGGTTTTCCCGCATTGGGTTTTTCCGGGGACATTAGTCCAAAAACAACAGTGTCACTTGTGTGCTTGTTTTTCCTTCAATTGATGATCTATATGTGTTGAGCATGTACTTGTATTTATTTTCAGTATTTACATGGTAAATAACTTGTTAATTAACAGAACAAGTATGAATAAATAAATCAGAAAGTACATGAAGGATTTCTAATAGATAGACTTAGAAATTCCAACATTGTCAAAATTTTCTTGCATGGAAGAATAAGATAGATTTGATCTTCATAGAAAATGAAGTCGTTGGTCATATTGTCAAACCCGCGAAAGAAGAAGCTCAAGCTCTACACAATGAAGATATCAAAAGAAGAAGGAATAGCCTCATACTTTAAGAGGGTATCAAAAATTAGAAGACCAACTCCAAGAGTTGGGAGAAATAATGTTTGACAAGGAAATGACTACCATAGTGCTCAATGCACTACCAAAGGAATGAGGTAACAATCAAGCATCTATGAGAAGAAGGTAGCTACTCCATTCAATGAACTATGGTCATTGTGGAAAATTGAAGAAACCAGGCTAAAGGCAAAAATCGATGTAGGATCAAGCGAGCAAGCTCAAGCTTTTTCTACCATGGCTAGAAGAAAAAGCAAAGTTTGGAAAGCTTGGTCCTCAAAAAAAGAAGAAGAACATGTAGAAGGTTCAATGTTATGGTTGTCATGGATATGGGACTACAAGAGAGATCATCCAAAGCTCAAGAAGGACAACAACAAAAGAGGAAGGGAAAAAGCCCATATCGCTGAAGAAATGGAAGAAGTTGAAAAGAATAAATCCAAGGAGGAAGTAAAAGATCTATACTCTGATTGAGATAGTCTTCCTCACCTAGCTCTTTTCAAGTTCATGTTTGATGTTTTTTGTTGTAAAGTATAACTATCATGGTAGGAATCATTAGAAGCATGATAGGATGCACCATGTTAAGAGATGGCATCATAGGAACATACGACTGAAAGCAAGAGCTCGTGACATCATCATAAAGAAGCATGAAAGATAATTGAAATAGAAGTCTATGGTTGTCACCAATAGAAGGATGTAGCTCTTGGTAACCTCATTAGAAGCATAAGTAGTACTTATGGGAAAAAGAAAGTCATCTAGTATAAAGCTCATTATACATCATTCAAAAGGAGCATTTGCAGGATGAGGATGATCAAGATCCTTTGTTGGAATCTTCATTGGAAGGTTCACCTTCAGGAAGAAGCAAGTGTCTCATCGGGAATTCCAAATTGTATGGGATTCATGGGATGATGGTAAGATGTCAAAATAAGTGTAGCAGGTCAAGGGTTTGAAGTTCTTTCAATCAAGGAAGTTGTCGAAGGAAGTCTAGATGACCAAAAGAAAGAGATGAGGTATGTATGCTCGTATGGTTGTAGATATCATGAATGAGTGCTCTACATCAAGACCATGATCAAAAGAAAAGGATCTCCTCCTATGAAAGAATGCATGAAGGCATGGTTCACGCATTAACTAGATGAAATCAACATAATATGTCCTCCTGAAATATGAGGCGGTTGAACAAGTTGAAGGAACTATGATTAAAAGTTCCAATGATTTCCATTCTAGCCATTGATTTGTCCACTATAATGTTCCTAAGTAGGAATACAAGTGATATATGAGCATACAATCAGTTCAACAAATAGAAAAACGAAATAGACATTAAACATCCATGGAAATGCTGGAAATAAGGAACTATTGAGCCATTTTATTACTTCTGCAAGAGAAAAATACAATAGTAAATAGAATGGTGCACCTGGGCTTGTCTCAAGAGATAAGCATGACCAAACCCAGGTGAGCAATAGTTGAACTGAAGGCTGCTACAGTTGTTGCACCAATCAACACTGCATTTCCTAGAAAACTATTCTTTATGTTGACTTCGAATAGCTGGAAACACCAATTCCCGTGCTCAGAAAATTATGAGATTCGAGCTCTTGACTCCTTGGCCTAAACCTAGAAAAACACACAAATTAATTTAGTTGGTTCAGACTTTTGGAATTCGACCCCCAAGGAGCCCAACTTCAGCTACAACTGTAAAACTCGCCCTACTGGATTTTGGCTGTAAAACCTCCTAGAAAGTATCCAAAAATGTTGGGTTGATCCCTCCAACAATTCTCCTGACTTCCCGGATGAGTTTCTGGGCTGTAGCACTTGCCCCCAAGTCCCACGAAATCACTGGACTGGCCCTTTGTGTTGTCTCCCATGCCTGGAATTCGAACTACTGGGTTGTTGGCTTCTTTCACTCGAAAACTCTCAAGAAATGCTAGCTTAATGTCGTCCTTCAGGTTCCTTGGCTCTCCCGGCAAATGGCTGATCGACTGTGGTTCAATGTCCTTCTACGTATTCTCTTGGTGGCCCATAAATACTCATTCCCTGTGTGTGGTTGAATGATGGTGTTGTAGCAAACTCCTGGATCTCTTGAAAACGTTTATGGAACTGATTTCCTAGGGCGAGCACCCAAGGTCCCCCGAAGGTAAGGTTGAATCTCCCGCTTGAGAGATTCCTGGTTGAACAGCCAGTTGACTCGGCTAAGCAGTTGAGTGAACAGTCAAGTAAATTCGATTTGCAAGGTGACTAAATGATGCAAATGAGAGCCTCTTTGGTCTTCGTGGGCCTTCCTTGCCTCATGTGGGCCCCTCCATTCAGCCTTTCGAATTCCCTCCAAGCCATTTAAATGGCCTAGTTCGAATTCTCACGTGGGTGGCCCCCACCTTCCACTACCAACCAAATTAAATCGAATTTCTCCTAAGAACCTAAGTCGAAACTGCTGGGTCCTTTTCCTTAAGCAAAAACATGCAAAAATGTGTAGAGACACCATGTTACAAATGTGTTTGAGAAGGGACATGACAGTCCTCGCCTCCCAAATGTTGCTTGCCCTCAAGCAACCTCAGAGCTGGGTGCTCCAAAATGTGCTCACCCTCCCAGGTGGCATCCTCATCCAGCAAGTTCTTCCAGCGTACCAAGAACTCCCTGATGGTCCCACTCCTCAACTTCCTCTCCCTCTCCAAGATGGTCTCAAGCTCCAAAACCAAGTGGCCCTCATCATCTAGTGGGGGTAACTTTGTTGCTGCTGTCACCTATTGCCCCAGCAACCTTTTAAGGCATGACAGATGAAATGCATTGTGAATCCTGCTCCCCGGAGGTAGCTCCAGTTCATAGGCCACCTCCCCAACTTCCCTGATCACCAGGTATGGCCCATAGAAGCGAGGTTGTAGCTTCTCGACACCCTTGTGCTTCAATGTGTACTGCCTGTTTGGCTGTAGCTGGAGATACACCAAGTCCCGCTCCTCGAAATGCCTCTCTGTCCGGTGTCAGTCTGCATACACCTTCTGTTGGTTTCGTGTTGTCACCAAGTTATCCTTAAGAGCCTTGAGGATGCCTTGGCTCTCTTGGATCCAATCTTTGGCCTTTGGGGCCGGCTATCTCCAAAAACAACATCAGCAAAAGATAATGCATTATATCCATATAAAGCACGAAAAGGAGTCATACCAGTGGACATGTGGTGGGCGGTGTTATAGTAGTACTCGCCTCAATGCAGCCACTGGATCCAAGCCCTTTGCTATCCTGCCATGTAGTTCCTCAAATACCCCTCCAGCCACTGATTCACTCTCTCTGACTGGCCATCTGTGTGGTGGTGGTAGATCGTGCTAGGAGTGAGCTTGATATTGACCAATCTAAAAAGCTTATGCCAAAAACCTCCCATGAACCCGTTGTCCCTGTCACTCACAATGTTCTTAGGAAGCTTGTGCAACTAGAAGATCTCCCTAAAGAACATATTTGCAACCTGTGCAACCGAATACCTAGTGGGGATGGCGAAAAAGTGGGCATATTTGGTCAACCGGTCGACCACTACATAAATGCAGTCCTTGCCTTGCACTATGGGGATCCCTGTGATGAAATCCATAGATATGCTTTCCCATTTCCCATCAGGGAAGGGAAGCGGTTGTAGCAATCCTACAGGGTGAATCAGCTCCCCCTTGTTTCGCTAACATGCCTCACACTCCTATATGTGCTTCAGCACGTCCCCCTTGAGGCCCTTCCAAGTGAATCTCTCCCTGAATGACATATATGTCTTTCGAAACCCCTAGTGCCTGGATAGTGGCAAGTCATGTGTTGCCTAGAGCACTCTCTCCCTCAACTGCGAGTTGGGCACCAAAAAAATGCACCCCTTGTAATAGATGACCTCATCCATCACTTGGTAGCACTCATCTACATGGGTACCCTCCAAGATCTCGCATGCCCACCTATCCTTGGAGTCTTCCACTAGTAGTTGAGCCTTCCAATCATGGCATATGCTCATGAGTGATAGACCAGCAAGTCTCCGAGATAGAGCATCAGCCACCACATTATGCTTTCCCCGCACATACTCCATATCGAAGTCAAAGGTCTGCACCTTGCCGACCCATCTCTGCTACCTGTCATTGAGGCCCTGCTACCCCATGAAGTGACGATAACTGCTGTGATCAGTCTTCACCAGAAACCTGTTGCCTACCAAGTATTGTCGAAATTTGGCCAACACATGCATGATGGCCAAAATCTCTTTGTCATATATAGAATATGAACGCTCATGTGGTAGGAGCTTCCGACTCTCGAAAGGAATTGGATGCCCATCCTGTGATAGAACAGCTCCAACTCCCTCCCCAGGTGCATCACACTCCACGGTGAAGGGCTGGGAAAAATTTGGAAGTGCCAAGACCGGGCAACTGCTCGTCACCTCCTTGAGGCGATCAAAGGCTACCTGTGCTCCATCAGTTTATGCAAAAGCCTCTCTCTTGGTCAAATCTGTCAAGGGTGCTGCCAGCAGTGAAAAACCCTTGACAAAGTTCCTGTAATAGGTGCAAATGCCCAAGAAACCCCTCAATGCTGTCACATTTCGGGGCACCAGCCAGTGATGGATAGCCCGTATCTTCTCCTCATGGACCTTCACCCTATCAGAACCGATGATATGCCTTAAGTAGAGCATCTCTGTCAAGCCAAACTCGCACTTGGATAGTTTGGCATAAAACTGTTGCTCCTCCAGAATATGCAACACCTCCTCCAAGTGTTGGAGATGCTCCTCCCACATTCGATTATAAATCAAAATATCATCGAAGAAAACCAGCACAAACCTCCTCAACTGTCTCTAGAAGACATGGTTCATGCACGACTAGAAGGCAGCCAGAGTGTTGGTCAGCCCAAATGGCATGACCAAAAACTCGAAGTACCCAAAGTGGCACTGGAAAGTTGTCTTAGGGATGTCATGATCCCTCACCCTGATCTGGGGGTACCCCGAATGCAAATCGATCTTAGAGAAGTACTTGGTTCCTTTAAGCTCATCCATCAACTCATCTATGCGGGGGATGGGGTACCTATTCTTCAGTGTTTTCCAGTTGAGGGCCCGGTAGTCAATGCACATACGTAAGCTCCCATCCTTCTTCTTAACCAGTACTACTGAAGAAGCGAGGGGACTAGAACTTGGCTTGATATGGCCCAATGCCAACAGCGCTTGAATGTCCCTCTCCATCTCATCCTTATAGGCCTTAGGATGCCTATAAGGGGTAGTGATCACTGCCTGCACACCTGGCTCCAACTCAATAGTGTGCTCGAATCCCCTGTGTGGCAGCTGCCCTAGTGGAATGTCCCAAAACACCACTGCGTATTTGTCCAGCAGGGCCTGTATGTCTAGTGGTGGTGGTTGGGCTTGTCCCCCAACCTCCGAAATCCTCAGCTCCACTGCCCATGTAATGTCCCCATGTCACAAATCTACCTCCATCCTGTGGGCTGAGACTGTCTGAGGTGGATAGGAATGCATGCCCTTGAGAACTACTGGTTTGCCATCCGGCCTGCTAAACTCCATCTCTAGTTTCTTCAAGTCCACAGTGACTCACACAAGGGAGTACAGCCACTACACACCCATCACTACGTTGGTATCTGGCACATCGACCACAAAGAAGTGGTATATCATCAAGTAGATCCCCATAACTACTATCAAAGCAAGCACATACCGAGTGCACTGCATGATACGGTCACCTGGTACTAGGACTAAAAGGCCCTCAAAATCAGTCGTGGTGAAGCCCCTCCTCTAAACCAACTAGGCATCTATTAAGTTGTGGGTAGCCCCACTGTCAACTTGGACTGACACCTGCTTCCCCTGTATGGTACCTCTGATCCCCAATGTCAAGAATTTGGGGACCCTGCTGATCTGAATGGAAAATGGCAACAACCCATGGTATTCATGCACACATGTTATTCATCCACCCATGGAATTTACCCATGGTATTGTAAGTGGCATCCACCCATGGTATTTATCCACCCATTGTATTGCAAGTGACATCCACCCATGGTATTCATTCACCCATGGCATTTGCCCATGGTATTGTGACATCCACCCATGGTATTCATTCACCCATGGAATTTACCCGTGGTATGGTAACCAAAAAATACTATAAGTAATAAGTCGCATTTTGTAAAAGGACAGTTTGTCCGCCACAATGTAGCTTTTACAGTTATTCTTCATTTTAATAAAAAAATTCTTTGTGGTTTTGTTTATTGGGCACTCTCCTCCTTTTCTCCTGGCATTTCAATTTTCAATTCTTGGGGGCATCTCCCCCAAAATCCATTTCAATCTTTTAGATCTTGGGGGCCTCCCCCAAGATATGGATCAGTGGTATCAAAGCAAGTTATTATTCCATGGGAATGAGGGTTTGATGCATATTTCAGTTTCAATTTTTGTAGCACTATTCAACAAACTTCAGGCATGTGCTACGTTCTTCTCAAAGCATTTTCTTGGGCCAAGGGGGAACAATTTTTCTTTTTTCATTTTTTCACAGGAATTTTTTTGGGCAGCGAGTTTGCAGATCAGATCTGAAATTTTTGGTGCAAATTTTACGAAAACAAATAACAGATCTGGATTTCTTGCGAAAACATACACAAATTCAAAAAAAAAAACTGGCCGAATCGGAGTTCGGATGAGGAAGATATCGCTGATTTAAAATCAGCTATGTTGCAAAAATGTTTCTGACAGCAATTGGTGGACGGCGATTCTCCTATATATTTTTGCAATTTTCGTGTAGAATTTCATAAAAGTGATTGTAGATCTGAGCTCCTCCCAAAAAATCGCTCAATTTCAAAAAAAAAATGGGTCGAATTGGAGTTCAAATGTGGAGGATATTGCTGATTTAAAATCAGCGATTTTTTCAGAACTTTTGTGACGGCAGAAACGTTGCAGCGCAAATCTGAGATTCTAGTGTCCAGATAAGGATTTCCAACACATGGGAAGATGCAAAATGGTCATTTTGTTTCCAAAACAGGTTAAAATAAATATTCTGAGTTATATTAACCAAGTTATCTCCATTTTAATTCTGGAGCAGTATTCGGAGCGGGTTCCCTTTGGAGACGTGCCCTCCCACCCCGCTTTAGTAGGCACCTGCTTCACATTCATTAGTTTCAGCATAACAGCTTTTAGCTTGAGTTATGGGGACGTGCGCTCCCTCTAATATTCCCAATTAGCCATGGCTAATTGGAATATTCGATTTTGCTCAATTTTTGCCTTCTATAGTTATTTATAAATAAAAAGGTGAGAAAAGGGGACATAACTCACTTTTAGAATAAAAGTCACTTCTTAGTAGCACAGCGTTGTGACTTAAAGGGGAGCCAAGGTGGCCAAAGGGGGACGCAGAGATGGAGCCCACGCAGACACTTGGAGGGACTGCGCAGAAGGGAAGAAACACGTGGCAAGAGAGGAATTACGTTGGAGGAGGTGAGCCTTGGGATTGAGAGAGGCAAAGGCTATAAAGGAGAGAGAAGCCCCCTCATTTTGATCATTTGATTATGTGCATTTGAGCTAGTCACTTCGACTTAGAGCACGTTGGCTATTTAGCTAGTCTACAACACTGTTTAGTGCATTGAGTGTCTCCGTTCGGAGATCTCACCCTTAGCCCCGGGGGACTTTGAGTGCCTGCTCGGGCAAGGTATTTCCATCAGTATTTTTGCAGTAGTTTCATCAACGTTTTGGCGGGAGGATTGAGCATCTTGGGTGACTGCGCAGTCTTGAGAGGGATGACGCAGTTCTTTCTGGCAGGAGTTCTGGATTGAGGTTTTGTAGAGGGATTTGTGCTGGGAGATTGAGCAGGGGATCAACCCTTGCATATTGGAGGATTTTGGCTGTGTTTCAAGCAGAGTTTTGGCGGGTTTATTTTAGTGGCAACGCAGAGCCTTGAGGGATTGCGTGGGTCCTCAAGGGGGCGATTTTCGGGGGTCAGCCATTTCAAAAAAGCTTTCTGGATTTTTCTGGGTTTCTTGGGTAGAGTCCGATTCCAGAGTTTCAGCTTTTTCTGAGGAGGGGAACAGCCCCAAATCCTCATTTTGATTTCCAGCAGCATGGGAGTTCTCCAGCAACTAGGACGCAGTTCAGAGAGAGACCATTCCTTTGCTATTCTGAGTGTATTTCTTCACTTGCCTTGTGCAAGTCGAGGTGCCATCTTTCTGATCACCTCCTGTACTCACTCTATTACTCAGTATAATAAAATGGCTTAGCATTTCTCGCTGCATTTCTTGAGTATCTGCTTATATTTCATGTCTACATTATTATATGTTGCACCACTGTTATTTTTATTCCCGGTTATTATATCATTTGTATGGATTTGGTTGGAGTTTTGCTGGGGTTTGGGGAATATCTCTAAAATGGGATATTACAGTGGTATCAGAGCATAGATCTGGCTTAGCCTGTGGAGCTAGCAATCTATGACACCGGGGGAAAAACCTTACATCTGTTACAGGGGTAGGAGATACAGAGACACTGGGCGTAGGTTGGAGAATACCTACGGAGAGGGAGACTGTGTTCCGGTGGTGGACGCAGAACAGGAGGAGCCTGTGGAGGACGCAGAGCAGAAGGATCCGATGGCAGACGAGGACGGGAAGAGATTTGCGGATATGCTCCTCAAATCAGTGCAGGATCTGTCGAGGCAGATTGAGGTGATGGGGCAGAGATTCACGGCAGTAGAGGCCAGACAGCGTGAGAGCCCACGGGTTTTTCAGTTTGGTGAGGGATCGGGTGCATCCCATCATTTGCCAGAGCAGCGTGATACTACGCAACAGGTGGCCTCGCATGCCCCTACACGCTCTACCATGCCCACGTTCGTAGGAGCAGACACGACAACCGAAGCCTAGCAAGAGGCAGAGCCCGGCCATATGGGCAATTATTTTGCAGAGTACTAGGCTTATGGGCAGGAGTTCAGGGATGCTCTTTCATTTAGAGACTTTGTTCAGCTCCAGCGGGATAGTAGACCCCGCAACCATCACAGAGGGGACCAGCATTACCATGATGGTGACACCCACCGTGCAACGAGTAGATTCCACTTGTCGATGTTTGATGGTTCATCAAACAGTTCGGAAAAGTCTTGGGTGGACAAGCTGGACATTTATTTCCAGCTTAACCAGATGTCAAAGACAGAGGCCATCAAGGTGGCAACATTGCATTTGGATGGTGAGGCTCAGGATTGGTGGTTTCATGGATGGTTACACTCAGACACTCCACAGTGACGACATATGCCGAGTTCACCAGGAGATTGATGGAGCGATTTGATCGGAGAGATCCAGAGCAACATTTTGTTGAGCTGACGAGGCTCAAACAGATAGGGAGCCCAGAGACCTACATAGCAAATTTCTTGAGGGTCTCAGTGATGGTGCCAGATCTATCCACAGCACGGAGGATCTATATGTATGTTGAGGGGTTAGCAGAGCCACTCTGGGGTCTAGTCCAATCCACTAGACCAACCACACTCCAAGACGCCATTAGCGGGACCCGGGACTTACAAGATGTCTTACCCAGGACCCGGACACCTTACCCCCAGAGACAGACTTTCCAGTCTAAGGGGAAGGATGTGAGGATTCCACCTCCAAAGGGGAATCTAGGACGAGCATAGATTGACGATGATGCCAGGAGGGAGCTGAAAAAGAAGCGGTTGTGCTTCACCTATCAGGAGCCATGGGCACCAGGACATAGATGTGCTGCTGGCAAAGCACATTTTATTGAGGTCTTCTCCGAGAGCAGTGGGGAAGAGAATGATGAGGATGGTGTGGAGGCAGGAGATAATCATCCCGTGCAGGGACCTTTGTCACCTCCACCGCCAGCAGCAGGTGGTGCATCTTTTGTACCTACCGGAGGGGCCCTTGCAGCATTGCAAGGAGTTCCCAAGTATTTGACACAATGCGTACGGGGGACAATACGTGGCCAGCGAGTATCAGTTTTGGTTGACAGTGGGGCAACCCACAACTTCATCGATGCACAGATGGTTGAGCGGAGAGGTATACAGATAGAGAGCTTCGATAGGTTTTCAGTCTTGGTCCCAGGAGATCAGACCATGATGTGTGCTCGTTATGTTCCAGAGCTATCAGTGACGATGGGCACTCACACACTGACTGACCACTTTTTCGTGGTCGATATTCCGGACACCAATGTGATATTGGGTGTTCAGTGGCTTATCACTCTAGGGAAGGTCGCAACAGATTGGAAGACCCTAGAAATGGAGTGGGATGATGAGAAGACAGGGAGGCATGAGAAGATACAGGGACAGCACACATATCCGCCTCAGACTGTTTCGGCTCATTGGATGGAGGCAGTCTTCCGGAAGGGAGACATAGAGTGGGCAGTGGAACTGCGTGCATTAGAGGCAGGGACTACAGGACAGACAGTCCATCCAAAGATACAGTCCATCCTCGACCGGTATGCCATAGTGTTTGAGGAGATTCCGCTAGGACAGCCACCGAACTGGGGGTTTGAGAACACCATTGAGCTTGAGCAGGGTATTCAGGCAGTGCTTACTACCCCCTATAGGCATTCCAAGGCCTATCGGGATGAGATTGAGCGGGCCATTCAGGAGTTGCTGGCTCTTGGGCACATTCGGCAGAGCACGAGTCCTTTTGCTTCTTCCGTGGTGTTGGTGAAGAAGGACGACGCATTTAGGATGTGCATTGACTACAGGGCCTTGAACAAGAAGTCACTAAAGAATAGGTACCACATACCCAGGATCGACGAGTTGATGGATGAGTTGAGAGGAGCACGGTTCTTCTCAAAGATTGGTTTGAGATCTGGGTACCATCAGATACGCGTGAGGGAGCAGGACATTCCCAAGACCGCCTTCAGGTGTTACTATGGGCACTTTGAGTTCTTGGTGATGCCCTTTGGGCTAACCAACGCCCCCGATACATTTCAGTCCTGCATGAATCACATCTTCCATAGTCACTTGAGGAAGTTTGTGTTGGTATTCTTTGATGATATCCTCATTTACAGCAGGACTTGGGAGGAACATCTCCAGCATATAGAGACAGTGTTGCATATCTTGCAAGAGCAACGGTTCTATGGCAAGCTCTCCAAGTGTGAGTTTGGGTTGACAGAGATGTTGTACTTGGGACACATCATAGGAGTGGACGGAGTGAGAGTCCACGAGGAGAAGATCAAGGCCATCAAAGAATGGCCAGAGCCGAGGAACGTGACAAAACTTCGAGGATTCATTGGCATTTGCACCTAGTACTGAAAGTTTGTCAAGAGTTTCTCACAGCTTGCTGCACCCCTGACGGCTTTGACGAGGGAGGAGGCATTTAGTTGGATAGATATAGCGCAGCGAACCTTTGATAGGCTCAAGGAGGTTATGAGCAGCTGCCCAGTGCTTGCACTGCCAGATTTTACGCAGTCATTTGTTTTGGAGTGTGATGCGTCGGGAGAGGGTATCGGCGCAGTATTGATGCAGGGAGGACACCCTATAGCCTTTGAGAGCCGAAAGCTCCTTCCACACAAGAGGTTGTATTCTATATACGACAAGGAGATGCTGGCCATCATGCATGCATTGGCCAAGTTCCGACAATATTTGGTAGGTAACAGGTTCAGGGTGAGGACTGATCACAACAGCCTCAGGTTCTTTTTGGAGCAGAAACAGCTACAGGAGAGGCAGCAGAAGTGGATCAGTAAGATCCAAGCATATGACTTTGACATTATGTCAAGGGTAAAAACAACATGGTAGCAGATGCCCTTCCACGTAGACCAGCCACGTTGTCTCTTATGAGCTTGGATACAGACTGGAGGGCTAGACTCTTAGTAGAGTACTCCAAGGACAGGTTTGCATGTAAGGTTCTGGATGGGCAGGTGGCAAATGACAGGTACAGGGTGGTCGATAAGATCATCTATTACAGGAACCAGACCTTCTTGACTGAGGGGTCTCAGCTCAAGAAGGAGATACTACAGGAATCACACGATTCACCATTGGCAAGCCATCAGGGGTTTACCAAAACCTACAGGGCCATTAGAGAGAGGTTCTCATGGAAGGGCCTCAAGGAGGACGTACTCCAGCATATCTGGGAGGGCAATGTTCGCCAGAGGAACAAGGGAGAGAGGAGCCATTCCATGGGATTATTGCAGCCTCTTCCCATTCCGGAGGGGAAATGGGAGAGTATTTCGATGGACTTCATCACTGGGTTGCCCATGCTACAGGGCAAGGATTGTATCTTTGTCGTCGTTGATCGATTGACAAAGTACGCACATTTTTTTGCCATATCCACACACTATACAGCAGCATAGGTGGCCGAGCTGTTCTTCAGAGAGATCTTTAGGCTACATGGTCTTCCTAAGACCATCGTCAGTGACAGGGACAGCCGTTTCACGGGCGGGTTTTGGCAGGAGCTTTTCTGGTTGGTGGGGACGGAGTTGACACTGAGTACCAGTTATCACCCATAGACGGACGAGCAGACAGAGATAGTTAACAAGTGGCTGGAGGGCTACTTGCGTAACTATGCCAGTGGGCAGCAACGAGCATGGCTGAAGTGGCTGCATCTGGGGGAGTATTGCTACAACACTACACATCACATGTCCATTGGTATGTCACCATTCTATGCCTTATATGGGTATCATCCTTTATCTTTTGTTGACGTGATGTTTGGTGATAGCAAGGCTCCTAGAGCTAAGATTTGGATCCAAGAGAGTTAGGATATCCTCCGCGCTCTCAAGGATAACATGGCTACAGCGCAGAACCAGCAGAAGCTATATGCCGACAGGGGTCGGGTGGAGAGACAGTTTGAGGTAGGAGACATGGTCTACCTACGATTACAGCCATACCGACAGTCGTCACTAAAGCAGAAGGGGGTTGAGAAGCTCAAACCCCGCTTTTATGGGCCATACAGGGTGATACGCAGGATTGGATAGGTTGCATATGAATTGGAGCTGCCCCAAGGCAGCAAGATTCATAACATTTTTCATGTATCATGCCTGAAGAAGGCATTGGGGCACCAGGTGACAGTGACAGATGAGCTACCACCCATGGATGATGAGGGGCATTTGGTGTTGCAGCCGAAGGCTATTATTGATACCAGGGAGAGGCAGCTGCGGAGCAGGACGGTCTGGGAATTCTTGGTGAGGTGGAAGAATTTGACGGATGAGGATGCCACTTGGGAGAGTGAGAAAATCTTGCAGCATCCATCACTTCAGTTGCTTAAGGACAAGCAACATTTTGCTGGGGGAGACTGTAATATTCCTAATTAGCCATGGCTAATTGGAATATTCGATTTTGCTCAATTTTTGCCTTCTATAGTTATTTATAAATAAAAAGGTGAGAAAAGGGGACATAATTTACTTTTAGAATAAAAGTCACTTCCTAGTAGCACAACGTTGTCACTTAAAGGGGAGCCAAGGGGGCCAAAGGGGAACACAGAGATGGAGCCCACGCAGACACTTGGAGAGACTGCGCAAAAGGGAAGAAACACGTGGCAAGAGAGGAATTACGTTGGAGGAGGTGAGCCTTGGGATTGAGAGAGGCAAAGGCTATAAAGGAGAGAGAAGCCCCCTCATTTTAATCATTCGATTATGTGCATTTGAACTAGTCACTTCGACTTAGAGCACGTTGGTTGTTTAGCTAGTCTGCAGCACTGTTTAGTGCATTAAGTGTCTCTGTTCGGAGATCTCACCCTTAGCCCCGGGGGAATTTGAGTGCCTGCTCGGGCAAGGTATTTCCATCAGTAATTTTGCGGTAGTTTCATCAGCGTTTTGGCAAGAGGATTGAGCATCTTGGGTGACTACGCAGTCTTGAGAGGGATGACGCAGTTCTTTCTGGCAGGAGTTCTGGATTGAGGTTTTGCAGAGGGATTCGTGCTGGGAGATTGAGCAGGGGATCAGCCCTTGCATATTGGAGGATTTTGGCTGAGTTTCAGGCAGAGTTTTGGCGGGTTTATTTTAGTGGCAGCGCAGAGCCTTGAGGAATTACATGGGTCCTCAAGGGGGCGATTTTCGGGGGTCGGCCATTTTAGAAAAGCTTTTTGGGTCTTTTTGGGTTTCTTGAGTAAAGTCTGATTCCAGAGTTTCAGCTTTTTCTGAGGGGAACAACCCCAAATCCTCATTTTGATTTCCAACAGCACGACAGTTCTCCAGCCGTTGGGACGCAGTTTAGAGAGAGGCCATTCCTTTGCTATTCTGAGTGTATTTCTTCACTTGCCTTGTGCAAGTCGAGGTGCCATCTTTCTGATCACCTCCTGTACTCATTCTATTACTCAGTATAATAAAATGGCTTAGCATTTCTCGCTGCATTT
>APFE031011803.1:48842-62696 GCA_000404065.3 Pinus taeda | reverse complement strand
GGCTAATTGGAATATTCGATTTTGCTCAATTTTTGCCTTCTATAGTTATTTATAAATAAAAAGGTGAGAAAAGGGGACATAATTTACTTTTAGAATAAAAGTCACTTCCTAGTAGCACAACGTTGTCACTTAAAGGGGAGCCAAGGGGGCCAAAGGGGAACACAGAGATGGAGCCCACGCAGACACTTGGAGAGACTGCGCAAAAGGGAAGAAACACGTGGCAAGAGAGGAATTACGTTGGAGGAGGTGAGCCTTGGGATTGAGAGAGGCAAAGGCTATAAAGGAGAGAGAAGCCCCCTCATTTTAATCATTCGATTATGTGCATTTGAACTAGTCACTTCGACTTAGAGCACGTTGGTTGTTTAGCTAGTCTGCAGCACTGTTTAGTGCATTAAGTGTCTCTGTTCGGAGATCTCACCCTTAGCCCCGGGGGAATTTGAGTGCCTGCTCGGGCAAGGTATTTCCATCAGTAATTTTGCGGTAGTTTCATCAGCGTTTTGGCAAGAGGATTGAGCATCTTGGGTGACTACGCAGTCTTGAGAGGGATGACGCAGTTCTTTCTGGCAGGAGTTCTGGATTGAGGTTTTGCAGAGGGATTCGTGCTGGGAGATTGAGCAGGGGATCAGCCCTTGCATATTGGAGGATTTTGGCTGAGTTTCAGGCAGAGTTTTGGCGGGTTTATTTTAGTGGCAGCGCAGAGCCTTGAGGAATTACATGGGTCCTCAAGGGGGCGATTTTCGGGGGTCGGCCATTTTAGAAAAGCTTTTTGGGTCTTTTTGGGTTTCTTGAGTAAAGTCTGATTCCAGAGTTTCAGCTTTTTCTGAGGGGAACAACCCCAAATCCTCATTTTGATTTCCAACAGCACGACAGTTCTCCAGCCGTTGGGACGCAGTTTAGAGAGAGGCCATTCCTTTGCTATTCTGAGTGTATTTCTTCACTTGCCTTGTGCAAGTCGAGGTGCCATCTTTCTGATCACCTCCTGTACTCATTCTATTACTCAGTATAATAAAATGGCTTAGCATTTCTCGCTGCATTTCTTGAGTATCTGCTTATATTTCATGTTTACATTATTGTATGTTGCACCACTGTTATTTTTATTCCCGGTTATTATATCATTTGTACGGATTTGGTTGGATTTTTGCTGAGGTTTGGGGAATATCTCTGAAACAGGATATTACACTCCCACCCTAAACTATGTAGGCACCTGCTACTTCATCAACAACCAACATCATGGTTATGGGTCATCCACAAACCCACGCTTCATCGAATTCCATTTCCTAGGCCACACACTATCAATATCGCAGTTGGTCACAAGCATTACAGGGTATCTCTATCCTCGGATCTTCGTTCATCATGGTTATGGGTCATCCACAAAACCACACTTCATCGAATTCCATTTGCTAGGCCGCACACTATCAGTATCACAGTTGGTCACAAGCATTACAGGGTATCTCTATCCTCAGATCTTCGTTCATCATGGTTATTGGTTAACCACATAAAACCCTTCTCTTCAGTGGCTCTTCATATTCAATAAAGACTTTGCAGAGGGAACTTCACGCAATGGGGACCATTGCTTTTTAAGTAGGGAGGAATGATGCGAATGGAAAAGGACATCAACCCATGGTATTCATCCACACATGTTATTCATCCACCCATGGAATTTACCCATGGTATTGTAATTGGCATCCACCCATGGTATTTATCCATCCATTGTATTGTAAGTGACATCCACCCATGGTATTTGCCCATGGTATTGTGACATCCACCCATGGTATTCATTCAACCATGGAATTTACCCGTGGTATGGTAACCAAAAGATACTATACGTAACAAGTTGCATTTTGTAAAAGGACAGTTTGTCCGCCACAATGTAGCTTTTACAGTTATTCTCCATTTTAATAAAAAAATTATGTGGGTTTGTTTATTAGGGATTCTCCTCTTTTTCTTCTGGCATTTCAATTTTCAAATCTTGGGGGCATCTCTTCCAAAATCCATTTCAATCTTTTAGATCCTGGGGGCCTCCCCACAAGATCTAGATCACCCATAAAGAAGAGGAGACTCCCCTAGATAGGTCAAAGGATGCCCCTCCCTGTGGAGGTGGTGGTGGTGGCCCCCTATCTGTCGAACTCTCACCATCTCCCACACCACACTCCTGCTCCAACTCGTCCTCCTAGTCACTATCTGAAAAGACCTCAATACAATGTGCTTTGTCGGCAATGCACCAATCGCCTGGTGCCCAGGGCTCCCTGTGAAGCACAACTTCCTCCTCCTGAGGTCCTTCCGTGTCTCATCATCTAGTTGCCCCACCCCTGTGTGGTCCTCTGAGGTGGAGGTCTAATGTCATGTCCCTTCTGTGGAAAAGGGGTCTGTGCAGGAAAAGGCGCTCTAGTCTTGGTGATGGCCCCCTATAGATCTCTAGTGCACAAAACTGCCTCTTGTAGCGTGGAGGGTTTGCGTGACCTCACCAGTCCACGCAGGGGCTCAAGTAAGCCATCAATGAAGCTGTATACCCTCCGAGCCTCCAAAAGGTTCGGAACCATCACTGACACTCGCAGAAACTCTGAAATGTACTGCTTTGGATTGCCTATTTGGCGCAATTGGGTCAACTCCCTGAAATGGGCCTCCGGATCCCTCTGGTCAAAACGTTCCACCACCCTCCTGGTGAAATCCTCATAAGAAGCCACAATAGCATGCCCTAGGGTGGCCACACCATGAAACCACTAGTCATGGGCTTCCCCCTCCATGTGCAGCATCGCCATCTTGATGGCTTCTTGTTCTGTCATCCGGTTGAGCTGGAAGTAGGTGTCCATCTTCTCCACCCAAAACCTAGCAGTGCACTTGGCCGTGCCATCAAATGTAGGGGAGTACATCCTCCCTATGGTCCTCTGCATCTCATAGTTTTGCGTACCATGTCCTCCATAGCCCTTGCTCTTCTCACTCTGCTTGAGCTTGCAAAAATCTCTGAAAGAGAGTGCTTCCCTGAAGTCTACACCCATAGATTGCCACTCTCTAAAATGATCTCCCATCTATGTGGGGTCTTCACCCCTTGCTGTTTTGATTTGTGCCAATAGTACGAAAGAGGGCAGTGTGCCTCGAGTTGGCCCACTAGCTGCTGGGTGTTGTGTTGCTGGTGAGGGGTGATCGAATGGCTAGGAGGCTCCAGAAGTTTCCCCAAATAGAAACCTTCTAGGAGTGGTCCTCTCTCTGTTCTACAACTTTATCTCCTCCAACATCTCTTTCTGGCCTTTGGCTAGGTCATTCAAAGCCCTCAGGCGGCTGTCGAAAGCCATCTCTTCCCTGCTCTTGGGTTCCACCATGTCCTCCTCTTCTACCACTGCTTTTCCTTTGTCCTTCGTGTCTGGAGTAATCTCCAACTCTCTTTCTCTACTCCGATACCTCTGCCTTCTGTATGTGACATTCTGCTAGTCCCCTTCTCTCATAAGAGAAAATCCCCACAGCTGAGCCAACAACTAGACTCTAATACCACTGTAATGTTCCTAAGTAGGAATACAAGTGATATATGAGCATACAATCAATTCAGCAGATAGAAAAATGAAATAGACATTAAACACCCATGGAAATGATGGACATAAGGAACTGTTAAGCCATTTTATTACTTCTGCAAGAACAAAATACAATAGTAAATAGAATGGTGCACCTGGGGTTGTTTCAAGGGACAAGCATGACCAAACCCAGGTGAGCGATAGTTGAACTGAAGGCTGCTACAACTACTACACCAATCTGCACTACGTTGCCCAGAAAATTGTTCTTTCTGCTGACTTCGAATGGCTGGAAACACCACTTCCCGTGCTCAGAAAATTATGAGATTCGAGCTCTTGACTCCTTGGCCTAAACCCATAAAAACCCACGAAGGAATTTAGCTGGTTCAGACTTCTGAAATTTGACCCCCAAGGAGACCAACTTCAGCTGCAACTGCGAAACTCGACCTGCTAGATTCTGGCTATAAAACCTCATGGAAAGTGTCCAAAAATGTTGGGTTGATCCCTCTTAGAATTCTCCTGACTTCCCGGATGAGTTTCTGGGCTATAGCACTTGCCCCCAAGTCCCACGAAATTGGTGGACTGGCCCTCTGCGCTGTCTCCCAGGCCTGAAATTCAAGTTGCTGGGTTGTTGGCTTCTTTGGCTCTAGAACTCTCAAAAAATGTTGGCCTAATGATGTCCTTCAAGTTCCTTGGCTCTCCTAGCAAACGGTTGATCTACTATGGCTCAATCTCCTTCTGCGTATGCTCTTGGTGACCCAAAAATACGCATTTCCTGTGTGTAGCTGAATGATGGTGCTGTGGCAAACTCCCAGATCTCCTGGAAACATTGATGGCACTGCCTTCCTAGGGCGAGAACTCAAGGTCCCTCGAAGGTAAGGTTTAATCTCTTGCACGAGAGGTTCGTGGTTGAACAGCTAGTTGAATCGACTAAGCAGTTGAGCGAACAGTCAAGCAAATTCGATTTGCAAGGTGAAAGAATGATGCAAATTAGTGCCTCCTCATTTTGTCTTCATGGGCCTTCCTTGCCTCATGTGGGCCCCTCCATTCATCCTTTCGAATTCCCACGTGAGTGGCCCCCACCTTCCACTAGCAACCAAATTAAATCGAAATTTCTCGTAAGTCCCTAAGTCAAAACTATTGGGTCCTTTTCCTTAGCCAAAAACGTGCAAAAATGTTGTAGCGACACCTTGTTACAAATGTGTTTGAGAAGGTACATGACATCCACCAAGTTGATGAGGAGTTGCGCTGGGGTGCCTCCACATGCCCTCCAAAATTGAAGTTAATCCCATGATCAGTTTGTGAGATACATGAAGCCCTAACTCCCAAATTGTTTAAGCCCTTGATCCTTCAAGGTTAGTGGACTTCAAGGGGATTTATTTCGCTAGAAAACTCAAAGGAAGTTCATTTCTTTTTTATCCCTCATTTTCCCTTACTTGGTCTAGACCTTTTGTTTGAAGTCTCTACCCGAAACCCTCAACTTTGCTTGGGTCCTCTTGGGCTTCTTTGTGGTCCCATACTTTCATCATTCCTTATCTCACAAGGCCACTTAGAAAAATTCTTCTTTTAGGAATCTTAGCTCTAGGCATCCCTCATCAAGGAATATATGTGGTCCCTAGGTCTAGGTCTCCTTTGAGCCTTTCTTGGAGAGCCCCATACCTTGCTTCTAGAGCAAGTTAACCCTATCATTTGAGTCTCTCCTGTGAATGGGCTCTAGAAATCACTATCTATCTTATCATTGACTCATCATTCCTAGTGATTTCCTATTACCTGGAATCCTCCCATTGGTGAAAGTTTGTAAAAAGTAGGGGACATCAACTAAGGTGACAGTGGGTCCTTGTCCTATTGTTGCCACTTGGTTTAGTAGTTGCCCCTTTGGAACCACTCCTAGGACCGTTGCTAGATTGAGCCGTAACAAGACCAGAAGAGATTTGCCCAATTTTGATGCTATTATGTATTAAATAAAAGGGGTAAGTTGTGATTAATAAGGAGTAAAAATTATTTTATTAGAAAAGGGGGCAAAAAAGTCAGTCAGAGGAAAAAGTGACTTCAATAAAATAATATTAAAAAATGAGTTCTAGAAGCTTGGAGAAAACTCAATGAAATCTTATAAAAGGAGGCTGGAGATCATTTCTCATCATTTATCTTCCCATATCTCATTGTTATTAGAGTGAAGCTCAAGAAAGTTTTAGATCGACGGTTTCAAGTGGGGTCCTCACACACTAGTTTTGGTGGATTTCATTGCCACCCTAGCTAGTCTCTATCCAATTTCAGTGGACACTCTTTGCCACCCTAGTTGGAATTTTATTGTCGGATTTATTGCTAATTATTGTTGCAAGAGCTTGGAGGAATTTCATTGTTGCAGGAGGACGAAAATTCAAGAAGGCTGAGTTGCTCCAAGGACCAAATTCCATTCCAGAATTGAGGCCAGATTAAACTACTAGTGAAGGCCGAATTTGTAGGCACTCTGCAAGGGTTATTGACCCAAGTTTCCAATCTTCAAGTGGAGGTATTCATTGACAGATCAAGCTACCAATACTGAGGCAAAATCACTGAATTCTTTCAGGACCAGAGAAGGGGCTGAGATTATTTGTGTTTATACTGAATCACTCCTGAAGAAGAGGCTGAATTGCCTGTGAAAATCTTAGAGGCCGAGTTGGGTTTTCCTGTACCATTTGCTCGACTTGGAAGATCAGTTTATCAAGGGTTATTCCAGATCTTGTACACTGAAAGAAGAGGTCAATTCCATATGAATTTATTGTCACTTTGAAGACTAGTCTATAATCAGTGGAAGGGCTGAATTTATCTCATGTAGAAGGCTAATTTCTCCTCCAAAAGTCATATATTTCTCAGCAGATAAATCCAGATCTGAAGCTTATGGTTCCAAGAGGCAAAATGAGATTGTCCTTGGCATTTTCAGTAGTTCATCATCAACTCTAATCAAAGGCTGAGTTTCCTTCCTTTTAGAGGCCAAGCCGCCAAGTCTATTTTTATGGGCCAATTATCTCCATTAGTAAGAGGTTCGAATTCTTTTGATTAGTAAGTCGATTCTTTGAAGTTTGTTTACTTGCATTGTGTTGAAGGTTTCTTATCTTTCCTTTATCATATCAGATAATGATAGCAAGCTAAGTTCAATGAGTTCCAGGACCAAACTCAGAATGTTGTAGCAGACTATCCTTAAGAGGCTGAGTTACATTGTTCCACATGTAGAATTCTTCTTGAAGAAATTCCCTATTGTTCAAGAGGCCGAGGTAATCAAGTGTGGTGCTAAAGCAAGATTTCCCGGCATTGAAATATTAGCAGTGTTCCACGGGGACGCATCCCCCAAGGTCGGGTGCGCGCACCGCTCGCACCCCACGCACCTGGGACGGGGGGACGTCTAGGGAAACGTTTCCCCACATCCCCCTTTTGGGGAGACGCAGGGGGGGACGTTTCCCCAGTGTGGGGGATGCAACTCCCCAAAAGGGGGACTCCTGGGCGTCTCCCCTCAATATGGGCTATGCGTCCCCTATTAAATTTGCTTTTAAACAATTATTTATGACAGGGAAAACCTAGTATTTGACCATATTTCCCTACTAATGCTATGCAATTCATGGTAATGTTAAATTCTTAAAGCAAAAGTGACATTCTCCTTTATCTTTCATTTTCATCCTTTTAACATTACCATGAAATGACTCAGGATGTTTGAGAGTGGTTCCGACCTCATTGGATTTCATATGGAGAAAGTAGAATTTTAGATCTCACTCAAAATCCAGCAAAGTTAACAGTGTTTCAAGAATTCGGGATTCGATGGATTGCAATGTTTCCATTGCATTTTGTCATGTACAAGGGTATGGAATTTAATACTTAATCAAGAGCACCAAGCCCTCTTTGTAATTTAGAGTGACTTTTAGACTCATCACTCCACTGTTTTTGAGTTTTAGTTATATCAATTTACTATTCCAGTATTCAGATTTCAGTATCTATTATAGTCTATTTTGCTTAGTACTAACTAGATTCTAGAATGATGAATGATGAATTCTAATTTTAAATCAATTTAGAATCTAGAATGATGAATGATTTATTTAGTTTTTAAATCAATGTAGATTCTAGAATGGTGAATAATGAATAATGAATATGGATTGGAGTATTTCATTATTGAATCTTGTGATCTATGGATGAATCATGTATGTATTAGTAAGGATGATGAGTATGGATCAATGTATTTCATTATTTAATTCAATTATGTATGTATCATTGTATTTATGCTTTCATTTATTGAATATGAATTTTATATATATATTATATATATTAAAAGGAAAAAAAAAAAATATATATATATATGTATATATATATATTATATATATATATATTAAAAAGGAAAAAAAAAATATATATATATATATATATTAAAAAGGAAAAAAAAAATATATATAATATATATATATTATATATATACCCCGATGTCCCCCCGTCCCCCCTAAATTTCCCTAAAATTTGAGGGTACTCCCACACGTCCCCCTTGTGCGTCTCCCCGCACTTGCGTCTCCCCGTCCTGGAGTCTTGGTGGAACATCGAATATTAGTGAATTAGTGAAATTGTTTTGCCCTCTTGCCAGTCGGAGCAAGTTCTAGGTTTTGCACTCAAGTTCTACTTGTAATCTTTGAGCAGGATGCTGACATTCTCACAAAGCCTTTGTCCCAAGGTGAAGTTTGTATACTTCAGGGACAAGCTTAGATTAGTTGATAGTGTTTCCCTTTGTTAAAGGGAATGTTGATGTTGTAGCGTCAAGGGGCAAACATTCTCCCTATGGTCAAGGGTATTGACTAGGGGCCATGTAATGTGGCTAAGGAGAATGGCCCAGAGAGCATCAAGGCCTGGAGTGCTCCCCCAGTTAGGGGTTACCTGACCATATTGCTAAAGGTTACTCAGCTAGTGGGTTGAGTGAGTGCCTTATAGCATCAGGCAGGAGAGTGACCATTCAATTAGCATGTAGGGATGGTAATATTCTAGGGTTTCACCATAGGTCACAGGTGTTGACTAGGTTCCAAGTGACGACTTGGATAACTAGTGAATTGCTCCAAGTGATGACTTCTTGAACATGATGTTGACGCAGGATGCTTTCCACATGTAGTGGACGGATACATCAACATAGCTAGCTCATTCAACCTTTCTTAGAGAAAAATTTCAACAATAGAACATCTAAAAAGGTCATTATGAATACCTCCCTAGCTAAGAGGGAGTGTTGAATTTTGTCGTTGTGGTCGGTCTTCATAATTAATGTTTTAGCCCTTCAAGTATATGTGATAGTAGATACAAGACATGTTCTTCATGTTGGCTTCAAAAAGAGGGAATTTTGAATTTCTAAATTTGAATTTTTGGCTCCAAGAATATCAAGGCGGCCCAACTTATAGAGGCACCCATTCGACCTCCTAGAAGACTATATAAAGGCTTTGACCTCCTCCTCAAAAGCAATTTGGATCTCTTATTCTCTTTCGTTCACGTGTGAAGCAACAGACCAAGATTCTTTTATGTGCAGACCTAATTATCTAAGGTAGATCAAGTTCATGGCAAACTGAATTTTCTGAGGCAGACCAAATCTGTGAGGAAGGCCGAAATTCCTAAGACTACTTATTTATGTTTGACCTAGTTTTGGTTATGGTGTCTGAGATTGTTTTGACTGAAAAATATCAGATTGCATTTCTTGTGGAACTTAATAATTTCTCTAAGAAAGGGTTGTTGGGCTTTTCCCCTAAGTGGGTTTTCCCAAGGTAAAATACGTGTGCCTTTGTTTGGCTGCCTCTTTATGATCCTATTGGCATTTTTGTTTCTACTATTGAGATCTTCCGTGTAATTGCTTTAAGATGAATGTGAACACAAAGAAGATTCTGATAATAAATCATAAGTAATTATCAAATTAGAAGACCTTTGAAAAATCATTAGTATCAAGGGGGTAGGGGGATCGATCGAAAAGGGACCACTAGATCTCTCTCTAGATAGTGCCTTGAGAAAGAGCTTGGAGAATATGTGAACTTGCTATTGTGTTGCTACCTAGAAAAAGTAATTCATTGTTGATGTCTAGGTGATCTCATTTACTTGCTAGAAAGGGATATGTTATGGTGATGTATTTGGGGTAGCATTGGATGTGCTCTAGCTATGAAAATTGGTGGAGAGGCTAAAGCACATGAGATCTCCAAGACCCAAAAATGGTTTGGACAAATCGTAACCAGTTTGGGAGATATTAAAATAATTAATATTTTTAATGGAGTTCCTAAGTCTAAACTTAGGAAAAATAAAATATTAATGGGTATTAATATAAAACTGGGTTTGAAGGTTCCAAAAGTCATGGATCAAGCCAAATCTAATCTTAGCCATTGATTAGAGATTTAATCTCAACCATTGATGGACCAACGAGAAAAGTATAAGAGGAAGCTTGAGGGTCAGTTGGAGAACACACTAAGGGAGACCAGTCAGTGCGATTTCTGGAGTGGGGTTAGCTGAGAAATTCGAACCAGTGGTCTGGAGAGCAACAGAAGGCAGCAAGTATGGAATAGAGAGTTGGTAACAGCACCAGAAGACTAGCGCAAAGGTTGGAAAGGCAGACGCAGAGGCAGCAGATTGCGCAGTCACAGGAGGGTCTGTGTGGGTAACGTAGAGAGGCCCAGTGCTGACGCAGAGAGGCAGGAGCTGACGCAGAGGGTCTAGGAGCTACGCAGAGGTCAACTAGCCTGACGTTGAGACTGGGAGAAGTGCTGGAGAATTTTCTCTCTATTGGGTAAGCCAATTTGGCACCCAGTTGTACTGAAGAATTGCTGAATAATAAAATCCTCTCTTGCTGCACCGGTTTTCCCACATTGGGTTTTTCCGAGGAATTTTATCCAAAATATCTGTGTTGATGTGTTGATTCTTGTACATAAGATTGTTTCTGTATTATGGTGTGATAACTACAGCAGAATTTATTTTAATGTTTACTGAAGGATTTTCATAAATAATTTATTGGGAAATAAGTAGGTAAAATAAATCAGTTGTTGCAGTGATAGAATTTTCAAACTAAGGTCTCTAGGGATGGGGAATGGTCCCTCAAGCTTGCATAGATTTGTAGTTAGGAGCAATGTCGCTATTAATTTGTTCGGTGCCCCTGGTTGTTTGGAGCACCACAAAAAAAGAAGTAATCCTATGAAGGCAACCGGGTCTAGGGGGTTGGGGATTGTGGGTACGAAGTCCAAGGACCTCCTGCATGTAGAGGGTGAGACATCTCTAGTTTGGGTGTCAGAAGAAACTGGATAGAGTTGGATTCCTTCGAACAAACAATAAAATTTACTGTGGATCTCATAATAAATAGGAAAATGAAAATGAAATTCTCCTTGGTCTCAATCTCTCGGAGATGGCACAACCAAGAGATCTTATCTGATTGATCAATCTGGTGGTTAGTCTCAATCCGTAGTCTATGAGAGCAAAATCTAAAATGTCCCAATGGGATCTGAAGGACGTGCATCCAACAACGATGTCTGTAATGGTGCCAAACAATAAATCCATTACTCATCACCATGAAGTGCTCAACATAGAGGGCCATCTTTAAATATCTTAGATATCTTAAGGGTTTATCCAAGTGACTTGTATATATCTCCTATAGATATCTTCTCAGACGATTATAGTCATCTCTAGTTTGGTTAGCAAAAGGTGATCAAGTGCACACAGGGAATATCAAAGCAAGAGATGTTGGTCCACCATAACGCCAATTGAAGCAAGGAGATTTGAGACTCCCATGTATCGAAACCCAAGATCAAGTTGAGGGATTGGCCATTGCAATAGATTTGATGAACAAAAAGTTGGGTATGGATATCGGTCATGCCCATTTGATGTATTTGCGAAGCTCCGAAGAAGTTGTAGAAGTGAGATGAAGCCAAACACTACATCAAGTGGGAAGGCACGGGCACTAATCTCTGTGAGGATGATGGGTTGAGAAATTGTCTGCTTATACCTAATGAAGCAGCGAAGGAGGACAAGCTATACTCTCTCTACAAAAAACCAATCAAACTCTAGAAAACTAGGTCCTAAAACCTCAAAGCCATATAGAATTGTGGACTGTACAAGAGTGTCCATGAGCAACATCTTGGATGATATGTCCTGAAAATGGTTTGAAAAACACTACCTCTCTAGTGGGACCTGGGAACTTGTTGTAGCGGCTACAACCACCCTGCAAAATTTTGCCTCGCATGCAAATTTCGAAGCCTACCTTGATTCCTGCGATCGATCATCCTTGGTCGCTTGTTGGTAAACTGATGATTTTAAGCTCCCCTCCTTGATCTTCAAAGTTGTCTGTGTTCTCATCTTTATGCAGCATGTGTCATCTTTGGGCATAGGGGTTGTTGTTTGTCATGCAAAGGGAATGTTGTTTTGCTTCAAGGGAAAGCATGTGCGCATGAGTGGTTGTCATCACATAGACATGTTTCACACTCACTTCATGCACTCTTGTCACGAAGGTTGTTGCATCAAGAAAAGTATGTCTTATGCATTCTAGATGGTCTACGTTGTGTCACTAAGTGTCCATGTGCGATCACAGTCAATTCGTATCAATGTTTAGATATGTTTCACTGATCTCACACTTAGCCGTTTTCCCAACCAACCTAGCCTCATCCAACTTCCCTGAACTGTGTGCTTTGCTTCTGCAACCTTCAAGCTTCCTCCCTTGCCTGCTAAAACCCCGTAGCCCATAGAGACCCTAGCCCGCAATGCTCTCCAAAAATGCATAGAGCAGTCAGGCAGCCAGCACTACTCTCCAAAAATGTGCAGAGCAGTCCGACTGCATTGCACTCAGAAATTGTGCAGAGGTATCCTCCTAGGACCCCCATCATGCAGCAGTGTCCTATGCTCAAAACTGTGCAGTGTTGTCCAAGCTGCCCTGTCTGTCTTGCATGTAGAAACTGCACAGACGAGCCTCCCAGGGCCTCATTCCAGCAGCAGTCACTGTCCGCTGAAATTGCGCAAATCTACCTTTCAGTGACTACAGGAAAAGGTGACATGCTGAAATCGCTTCCAAGGAGTTGAGGAGAAGGACTAGGGAACCAAGTAATGGAAAAGATTAGGACCGCATGCAAACTTCGTCGAATGCGTGATCATCTTGAGGGTAAGCATGGTAAGTAAATAACACCTTTCGAAGTACACCTCTTAGTTGAGTTTCCAAGACTGCTTGTCATTGTCATATCATCCTGTCCTCAGTAACATGCATGTGCGCAAACACAAAAAGTCATTTTATATGTTTCTTCTACATGTCTTGCTTCCTTTTCACTTGTTTGACCAACTATCGTCTTCGGCATGTTGATTGCTATGTCATGCTTGCAACCTTGTTCTAGTGATGTTGAAGGTTGTGTTTGAGTTGTGCTCGCTATGTAAACATCTATCGCACTCACACACGATGTTGTAAGCACTATCGCGCAAGTGTCGTCACAGTTGTCTAAATGTCTATCTCAAGTGTCGCGCTTGTCGCTCACACCCATCGGTCAGTCACACTGAGTGTATGTTGTGTTGATGGTTCAAGGTGTCTTGTCGTCGAGTCATCTTGAGTGTGTGCTCGCAAGGTCATGCATGCACAAGTTCATTCGCTCACACACTTAGTCATGTTGCTGAAACTCTGCCGACCGGACCACCCCTAACAGCCAGACCTCCCCTGAGCTGCACTATGCAGTCTCAGCCCTCACTGATCATGTACTGCTGCCCAAAATTGCACAGAGCTTGAGGCTGCCTCCCAAGCAATCTGCACAACGCAATCCTAGAGTCAACCCAACTGACTTTCACCCAAAACAACGCAGAAGATTCTCACCAAGCCATCCCAATCTGTGCTGCCTGTTGTCGCACAGACTGTCACGACAACGCTCAGACCGGGGGCTGTCACCCTGATCCCCGATCTCTCCGTTTAAGCCTGTCTCCCACGGCTAAGGGGGGTAGACCCTATGGGATAATGGATGACCAACTGGGGACCAATTGGGTTGTGAGACACGAGGGGAAACAAGCACTTAATTGATTTAGAAGTTAATGGACCAGTGCCTTATGGAGTTAATGATTAAATGTCAAATGCTTGTAGAAATATGAGCTCATTAATAATCATTTACCATCAAATAATCCAAGAAATGCAAGATATTCATTAAATTCACAATGCTTTAACGATGATCCAGCAATTAAACTTCAAGAAAAATTAAATGCTTTGAATGATCATAAAATTTAAATGCTGACCAGTTATCACTTTCACATAGCTAACTTCAAAGTAAACATTAAGTGCATTTAACTATAGAGAAATGGAACATAGAGACACCAAAAATGAATTTCTCAATTGTTTGTTAAACTTTTTCAAAAAAAATTATTTTTAATTTTTTTATAT
>APFE031011803.1:19517-48517 GCA_000404065.3 Pinus taeda | reverse complement strand
TGGATACTCGAACTTAGCCTTGGAAAAATCACCTAGGACCTAGGACTTAGGACTTATGAGGGGATTAAAACATTTCTTAACCCTCAAGACACTTTACATCATGACTTTTACAATTTTACATCCGAAGGGGGAAAACCCATTTGAAATAGACCCTCATTGACCACCCAGTGCTGCGACCAAATATAATCTAGTAGATCAACGCACTAAGATTCTCCTAAGATTCTAATGACAAAATCCATTCCGGCTTTGGGTTAGGCTGAAGGAAAACTCTGCCGATCATGGATCGGTGAGACAAAAAACCTTCCGGAACGTAGATTATCACTAGAAAATTAGGTCCACCTAGGCAATTTACATACATGACTCAACTCTGCTAAGATTATTTACAATTTACACATGCAGACTGGGTTTAAAACATAACATGATCAAGACGACGATGACTGTCGAATGGCACAGACACGTCAATCAAGCGCTATCCCTTTTGCGAAGAAAAGAGGGTGTACTGCTGAGGGTAGTTGACACGTAGTGGTCAACACTGCCCACAAGCAAATCTATCAAGCCTCCAACTAGTCAACCGGAGAGTTTGACCGAGCGGTGACCCCGGGCCTCACTCCTCGAAATAATTGCGCAGAAGCTACCAAGCATGCCCACCTCTGCTGACTAAAAAAATTGCGTAGACATGCCGGACAGACACTCGTTGCCTGTCACTACACTATCCTCGAAATTTGCGCAGTTCTGTCAACCGGCCTACTTCTCCTGAAAACTGCGCAATTTTCATGGGTTGTCTCCCAGCTACCAGCATCCCGCTCAGCCCAAAAACTACACAAGGATGTCCTACAGGCAAGCCTCCCAGCTCTGCGCAGTTTTGGCTGCAGCCCACTACCAGCCTCCCCAAAAAATCTGCGCAGTTTTCACTGCTAATGTCCCCCTGCTACCTACACTGTCTCCCTGGAAAAATTGCGCAGATCTGCCCTCCAGTTGAGCCAGATCCCGCAAACAGAGATTGCTGATCCGGACTGCCCATCTCAGCCTCCCAGTGACCTCTGCGCAATTTTCATTGACAGTGACCGGAGCCCGGATCCCGGCTTGAAATGTGCTCTGCACAGTTTTGGAGCCTTGTCCTCTCTCCCGGTCACCTACATCCGAAAACGAAAGATAATGCATCATGGTAGACTAAGAGATTTTTGGATTTGATGTTGTCTCGTCATGAGTGATTGTAGATACAGGTACATGGATGAGAGATGGTGCGACGACGAACGGGATGAACAAGGAACGCAAGCTAGGAGACTTGTTCGCGAACGTATGAACACATGGAATATGCCAAGTACAAGTGAAGGAGAGACATGCACATGCAACATCAAGCGAACACCAAGACCATCAAAGAATCCACACACCTTGCCATGTGGAGGTGAAGTTATGATACACCAAGAGCACACTCATCACTCAACAACACTGCAGCTCGACATGAACACCACGAGCAGCATGAACATACCAGCATTGTCGTGTCGAGTCATGTGATGAGTCATCTCGTCCACATCACTACTATGGACCATATTGTTATAATCAATGTAATGTAACGTGGAAGTCCAAGAGACCCACATGTAAAGTTGAAGAGTCATGTAAGTCAAACAATCATGAGGGAAGTTGAATAGTCACAAGGGTCAATTTCACCCTTGGCTATATATACACCTCATTTGTACATGCAAAAGACTTTTCACCTTGGCTCCTCCCACATAGCCATGAGAATTTGTAATCTTTTCTTTGAGGAGCGAACAGTGGCTCCAACACCCCTCTATCGAGGTTAGTGATGTAATGGTGTACGGATGTGTCTTGGAACTTTCGCTTAATTCAGAAGCCTATTAACAGGCCAGCACGTTTTCACACATGTATTGTATTCGTTTGTAAGAATATTCTTTGGACGCTTGTAATGCATGTTGCTTTAACTTGTATTAAGACAGTTGAACTATTTCGATTGTTTTAGTGCATATGTTGTTGGAAATGTGTTGTATCCGTTGTTAACATTGTCTCGCCGGTGTGGACTACTCCATCGAACACTTGACAGACTCATTCTCATAAACTTGTTGTAACGACCGTCGCACTCGTGTAGACTATTCCGCTGAGTGTTGTACGTGCTATCTGCACACCTTGTGTTTTGTGACTGTCGCATCCGTGTGGACTACTCCGCCAGAAGTTTCGCACGCCCTGCTGTGTTGTGTGTCTCTAACAGAGTTGGGACTATTCCCTTTCGACTTCAGACTCACTCTCACCCTCTCCCTCTGTAATGGAAGAAACTTGACACAAGCGACACTAAGCACTCATCGGGCACGCGAACCTCGTTGTTCGAAGACTAAGCAAACCACTCTCATGTGCTAACAAGCAAGAGCTAAGGCACATCTTTAAGATAATGGCAACCAAGCCATTGTACCAGATGGGACTCCTACACCAAACGGTGTGAGGTCTAGTTGGGACTTCATACCAGGGAGATTCCCTGAATGTTGGCAGCTCCAGCATTGTCAACAAAACCATAACCCTTGTTGATTCAAGTCTGGAGTGCATGTCACAGACTGAATTTAGGTCTTGTGAATAGAACTCTCGAGTCCCAAGTAAATATATGAGCGAGTGATCTCAATCTCCTCCCCTTCGAAAAATAAATGGTGATTAAAGAGGGTCTTCTTCGAGCTATTGAATATATGACCTTAGTTTTACCAAGTTGATCGTCAACCATTGAAGTTCACAAAAGAAGGTCAATGACATCCAACTATCTCTGCAACTCGTCAAAGGATTAGGGCTAAAACAACCATCTCCAATTTCATAACCTCCTCTTGAAGAGTCACGTTGTGACGAATACGATACAATTCAAGAAAGGTGTGAACCTCCTTAAGGCATTGTCAAGCCAACCACAAATCCTCATTTTTCTTTTGTGCTGGCATCCTACCACAACCTTTAATCCTACCATAGTACTAGATCACCCCACCTCTCCCCAGGAGGTATCTGGGCAATCATGGCAAATTTCTCCTCCTCAATCTTAGTAGTTGCAGCCTGCAGATCATGTTTCTTGTCCTTGTCCTTCTTCTTGAGAGGACACTGCATAGCGTAGTGACCAAATTCACCAGACGGGAAACATTTGATCTTCGAGACGTCCTTCCGCCTCCGCGGCTCTTGCTGCCCCTTTGATGCAAGGGCCGCATTCTCCTCCTCCTCCTTGCGCTTCGTCCCACTGCTTCTGCTGCCATCAAGTTTTCACTTGACAAAGTCTCACCTCATCTCTTCTTGTTGAAGAGTGGCCCACATCCCTTCCCAATCCGGCAATTTCTCTCTGCCCAGGATACTCTGGAAAAATACTTTCCATTCTTCTGAGACTAAATTCAGGGCTAACCTCACCATCTCTGTAGGTTGAGGTTATGATCCTACAGCTGCCAACTGATCTGGGACTTCCTGAAGCTTTGATAGGAACGGATCAATGCGTTCCCCCTTCTACATCCTCATGGATCTCATTTTCTCCTCCAAGTACATCTTCCGTTGCTCGAAAGATCCTTGATACAACATAGCCAAGGCATCCCACATCTCTTTGGTCGTCCCTTTGCCAGCAATGTGACATACAACGTGATCCCTCACTCCATCAAGGATCAACCGCTTAGCCTTTTCCATCTTAGCCTTGTATTTCTTGAGCAGATCTGCATTGGCAGGTTCAGCTACCACACTATCGACATAGGCTTTGAGATCATGCTCATCTAAGAGGCTGGAGATCCTGGCATTCTAGATCACATAGTTGGACGCCCCGTCCAATCGATCCTGATCTCTTAGCCCATTAGTCGCCATCTCTGCCAACAAAAAGTCGAACTGCTCCCTCTCTCCTCTACGTCGCTGCTAGCCTGGCTTACGCACTCCCTACTAGAGTTAGTAACTTTTCTCCTTGCAACTGCTACTCAGCAACTAAGAAATAGAATTCCTTGGCTCGAAATTCACTGAGGTAGAAATTCCCTCAAAAAGTGTCTTCTTTCCTCTTCTGGCGTTTTTTCTACCCCAGCAACTGCTGCAGAAAACTGCGTCCCACCTAAAGACAGCTCAACGCTGAATCTGCTGCTGCGCTACTCCCTCTGCCACTGACAATCACGAACTGGAAATCTTACCTCTTTGTTAACTCACTCAGAGAGAGATTTTCCTTGAGATTCTTGCCCTCGTGGCCTGGACTGCGCAATCCCTCTGGGGATTCGATCTGCTGCCTACGCAGTACTTCGATCTCCCTCCTCTTCAACGCCTCCTTCTCTTCAACGTTGGGCTCTTCCAATTTGCTCTCTTGCCTCACCTGCACTCTGATACCATGTGAAAATCTGGTGACCCAAATCCCTACTGCAGCAATCTGATGTTATTTCTCCTACTTGCTAATTCTCTTACAAGTTATTTACAGTATTACACAGTAAACATCGAAATAAATACAACCGAAACCTTCACAACTTAAATAATATGTGGAAACAAGAATTCAACAAGAAGAAATAATCACACACAAGTGACACCGTTGTTTTTGGACAAATGTCCCCAAAAAAACCCAACTTGGGAAAACCGGTGCAACAACTAAGGGTTTATTATTATGCAGTGGTTTTTGAATCCAATCATTGGATGCCTTACTAGCTATCCAATACAGAGAATCTAACTGGCAGAGAAGTAGTGAGAAATACCTCACACTATCACTGGAAATTCGACTCTGATCTAGCCACTAAATGGCTAGCACCAAGCTGCCTCTGCGCAGTCACTCCGCTGCTCTACGTCACACCTTCTAGGGACTACGTCACTCCTAGCTGATCGATCTGCTGGTTGGATTCTTTATCCTCTGGCCCTCTGGTCTCACACCCCGGATCCTAACGATGGATCTGATCTGTGTAAAGACTGTACAGCCATTGTAAAAACAGTAAAGGGTTTCTTAAAAAATCATCATGAGCCTGTGATAAAATTTTCCTGAAATTTTACAAATTTAACTGACAGAATTGATGAGAGTACCTACCTGTATTCCTGCGGTTGATGATGCCTCAAGCTGCTCCTGCTTCAGTTACCAAAAGACCGAAACCACCCAGCCAAACTGAGCAGAACCTCGCTACTCAGTCCAGTAAGCTTCTCAATTGAAGCAGACTGTTCCCCCATGCCCAGAAACCTCAGAACAACCAGCCCTCCTCCTGTTGGTAACTCAGGTTTATAAACTTCCGCCCCTCTTCAGTATCTCTTTCCTTCGTTCTTTCTTCTTCCCAATGCCCTCCCAAAACTGTTCTCTCATGCTTTATAAGTTGTTTCTTAGCGGTGGCCGCCCTTCCACCAACAACCCACCGCTTCTCCTCATCGTGACACCCTTCCCATGTCACATAATATATATTTCTTTTTAAAAGGTATATTGACTGTATTATGAATTTTGGTTTAATATTTTTTTTTTTTTTTTTTAATATAAAGGTCCTAGGTTTATACTAGGTACCTTATCTTTAATTTATTTATTTATTTTTTTAATCATTTTATTGATTTATTAATATTCTAAGATATATAATTATATAACCATCTTTTAAGATTAGCTTAATTTATATCCTTAGTATTTGCCCATTAATCATGATGCATTAAGCAATATGGGTGTTGATGGGTGAATATAACTTCTATTTGAAGAAGTGTCATGATATTTAATACTTATAGTTAATTTAGTATATAAATACTAGTGCGGTGCATGCGACACATGCATATGTAGCTATCATATGCATGCATTGTATGCACGCTATTATTCTTGTGTTCTCTGTATTATAGATAGGTCGTTACAATCTGCTCCTCAGCAAAATCACGAATCTCCTCAAGGGCTCTGCGTTGCCCAGTGTGGCTCTACGCTTCCCCTTCTGGATCTCTCTCTGCCTCCTTTGCAATGTATCCCCGGATCAAGAAACTCTCCAACCGGAAAACTAGCCCTGCCCCTCACTGCAAGAAATCTCCTCGATGACTTCTCCAGCAACTGCCGCGCTGCTCTCTTGAGAAAATCGATCTTTGATCTCTCACTTGATGTGTCTTCCAAATGCCCATCAAAATCCTTCTTATGATCTTCTCGTTGAGTGATCAATGGCTCAGATCATATTGACTCGATCTCCGTCTTCTTCTAGAAGTTTCACCCCCAGTTTAATTAATACCCTTTAATTATTTTAATTTCCTAAGTTTAGACTTAGGCATCCATTAAAAATAATTAATTATTTTAATAAAACTGTCTCCGGGTGGATTTTCCCAAAACGATTTTGGGGTATTTTGAAATACATGTGTCCTAGCCTCCCTACAAATTTTGAGGCTTAGAGCACATTCGATGCTACCAGAAATCAACATGTTTATCAACCTACCCATAACCTTCCCTATCTTTTGTTTGTTTCCCACACACCCTACAGGAGTTATCTATCCTCGCACGATACCTTTCGGCTGTGTGCAAGTAGATTGATCCCCTTTGTCAGGGAAGACAAGAGTCTCGCCTCTGACAAAGAAAAGGGCTAGGCTTACGTCGGAAGGAACATATAAAGAGCCTCTAAAAAAAATTATAAAGCAAAGGAAAACGCCAAGTATCAATAATAATAGTCAACATAAACTAATTGGAAGATAAAACTAACTTTAGCACAGCATGCAATTTAATACACTATCCTTCATGTGCTCATAATAATCAGTTCTACAGATTGTAATTCTACTACTACAAATTATACATTAGACAGATAAGTATATATATGTTTCCACTTAAAGCCCCCTTCAACCACTGTTAAAGGCTACTCCCACTGGAAATGAAACAAAAGTAACGATTCTTATGGAATCCTATCTACTCTATTGTTTCCTTGCAGCCACTCATTATGTAACAAAATTCTAATAATGAAGAATTAAAATATTACTGTCACCATGCATTTCTGAATTAGAGGCTCAATCCGTGTATACCCAGTAATTAAATGAGCAGGCTACTTTAGGCGCAAAACATAGTTCCAGTAATATAATATCTATGTATTTCTAACAGCATTAGTTTTCCAAATCAAATACACCAACAATTGTATCTCAAATCAAATAACAATGAACAAAAAGTTCTAACCAGACTTCGAGGAAAACCATTGAATGAGCACACTATCTCCACCCAACAGTGAACTGACCACCAATTCCCCCCCAAGCCAAGATGAATTTCCAATTGATCCCTCAGAGTTTCAGCGGCCCTTTCATCCTTCCAACAGGTACATTTCTACCTTTTCTTCCATTAGCTTTTCCTATTAGCGGCGTCCCGCTTTTATGGAAAGCTTTTCGTTGTTAAAGCCTGCATTTATCTCCAGCAGTGCTTTAACTTTTTATATAACTAGCATTTTTCTCTAGCTAGAGAATCAATGGATCTTTTTCTCCCATCCATCGAATATTTACATATTGGAAACATCCAGTTTCCATGGAAGATTGGTCTCAATCTTATCTAAGTTTGAGATTGGCAATTATCTCATTACTCAAGTGTCTCATTTTAGTAATTTTCCATTCCAAATCTATCTATTTTTTATTTATAATAATTGTAATTATTACATAGCCATATCCATCTTTATTTCCTTATACAATTTGTGGAATATCATTCCACCCAATCAAGGTTTGACCAATAATTAATTGTCGCTAAAAACGGACAATGCTAATTAATACTAAAACTGGAGGGGATATCACATTATTACATGCAAAAAAAATTGCTAGAGTTTCTATGTTATTGTTAAACTACATATCTTTCTATAGAATTTTAGTAAAATATTATATGTTTTAAGTAAAGAATGTTGGACATCCCTTAAGGAGCTCCTAGTGAGCTTTCCTCTTGATTTTATCCCCTAAAAAGTGATAACTAGGGTTTTTCTTCCCCTTACTCCTTTCTAGGGATTGATATCTCCAAAGTAGGTTTCCCTTAGACTCCATCACCCAAGGAACCGGCATTGGCTTCCACATAGGTGATCAAACCTTATCAAAAATCCTTTCTGGAATCCTTTTCTCCTTTTCTCATTTTCGACCCTCCAAGGCAAGCCTCTAGGCTAGGGCCTAATTTAACTAGGGGGAGCATGTTGGCTTGTTGTGAGGTTTTTCACATAGATTGAATCTCATTGCAACAAAATCTAAACTTTTTCATGGTTAAATCTCCTTTTTTATGACTAACGTCACAATGTCTAAGTAATTTTGCCCTGAGAAACCCTACTAGCACCGAGGCTTCAACTTAGGGCTTGTTGAAGGATTGTGGCTCCTTTTGTTGATCATATCAATTTTTCACAAGCCTCTTCTTGGTCTTACGTGCCTTTGTAATCTATTATCATTGCTTATTCCTTAAACCCTAAGTCATAAATGCCTTTGATAGGACTCTTGAAGAGCATGATATTCCTTGCCCTATTCGATTGTGCCTTGTCCTTAGTGTGAGTGCCTCTCTTGAGCTTATCCCATCCATAACCTTCAAACCATAGCCTTACAAGACCACCTATTAGGTGACTTATACTAGTAAGCCTCCCTTGTAGTGAAAATTCACTAAAGAGCAAGAGGTGGAACACCGTAGTGACAATGTACCTCCACCTCATTGTCTTTCCTTGGTCTAGTTCTTATCTCGTGAGCCCTCTCACAAGACTTGCTAGATTTTGAGGCAACAGGACCCAAAAGGTTTCAAACCCCAACACTCCAAACTCAGTCCCATCATAATAAAACTACTCCTTCAAGTGGATTCATCCAATTTTTCCGCTCTTAAAGCATCAAGATAGATGAAGAATTATGTAATGATCCAATCCAGATCACTGTGCATCATTATTGTGTTCTATGCTGACATTTTAGAATTGTTGAAAATGAGTGTTTATAACTTTATTGTTGTGCATTGCTTCTAGGAACACATAAACTTGGATAGATCTACTCCCACAAAATCCACATTTGAAATAACCTTTGTTGATCCCACAGTACAATGTTAGTGCTTACCACAATGTGGTTGGGTTGTAAAAAGACTTTTTTCCTAGAAGCTAAGATAAGATAATTATATTAATGTCCAACAAATGACCACAAAAGTAGGTCAATGTGATTGAAGAGTACAACTAGTATGAATACAATGTGGGTGTACAAGAACAACTCCTAGAAATTTCAAAAATAATATAAAGAAAGAAACCTACATAGGTATAACATCAATACATATGTAAAATGTATAAACTTGTGACAAATGTACAGTGCTAAAAGACACAGAGTTTGGACAGCTCGAGAGATTGTGAGAGAGAAATTGGATGATAAGGCCGATGATGTCAAGGTCTCCTAAGTCTAATGGTCGAGACCTAGGTCGAAAAACAAGGCATTGGCCTACTATTAGAGTCCTCTAGAACCATGGGGGGATCCAACCATATAATTTGAGGGGGAATGTATGAGTGAGGGATACTTCTAGCATCCGAGGTCGAATGAAGGAAACATCGAATGGATTTTTGGTTGCTCCACTACGTCTGGGAGGTAGTCTGATGGACAAGAGGTGTTTTACTAGAAGTCCATCTAGAGCTAATCTCAGTAGCACTCTGAGAATGTGTGGCCTAATGTACAGACTGATACCGACAAGTCAATCTCGATAACATTGGTTGGCCTCCCAAAAGGGGAGGTTAAGGAGAAATCAAGTGTTTCACCATTCGGTTGTCTAGTGCACTCTAGAATTTGTTGCCCCAATCTAACAGATCAACAAGGAAGTGTGAGATGATCAGTCTAGTAACCCCAAGGTAGGGCATGGAATGTTGGAGTTGAGATCTAAGGAAAAATGTCTCCCTCATTAAAAGTGTTAAGCATCTCTAGTCTTGATACTGCAAGAAGGTAGTGAGCCCCCCGAGTCCCGATAAAGGCAATAATATCATCCTCCGATCTCATAGTATAGGGGGCTCTGAAAAATAAGGTGCATCTCCATATCCAACTCCTAAAGGCGGCACACCTAGCTAATCCTATTAGATTGTTGTATATGGTGATCTATCTCTATCTGAAGTCGATGGTAGTCGACCCAAAGTTCTTTGAAATGGAACCTAAGCAAGAGCATCAAACGCCTATGCATATAGGGGAGGCAGACAATGATGTCATCTCACAACTCCAAAAAGTGCTCTAGGTAGGACATATTCAAGCCCCGGCTTGTTGGAGGTTAAGGCTAGGTGACATAAGCATACAATCCATAGATATCCTCTCTGAGGCCTAATTCAGTACTTGTCTAGTCAGCAAGAGATTGCTTGGTGCATCAAGAGAGAATCCAAACAGGGGAAGGCACTCTAGGGAGAAGGTAATCTACTGGAGAAGCCAAGACACCTTTGAGAACCAACCTTTGAGAGGATTTGAAGCAAGAGCCTCCGAGGAGAAAAGTGCTACATAGGGATAGCTCTCTCTCCTAACGGAAGATTCTCTAAGAGATTGGACTCTATGAAAGAAAGAAACCAAATGGAAGATGATCTCGAGGTGGAAAGTGTAAGGTCTCTAAGTACAAAAATTTATGAAATTACTTCTACTTTTGCAAACAATGAAATTTAGGAAAATACCTGTTTGTTTTTCTTTGAATTTGACATCGATCCCAGGTTGTCCTTGTTCCCAATTTTGCTCTTGTTACCAAATGACCAATCCTCCCGACTAAGTTAAGCACAACCTTGGTACTCAACTCCAAAATACTTCCCAATTGGAGCATTTTGGTCCCCCGTGCCCAAAAGCTTCAAGAATAATTGCTCAATTCTCACGTTTTGATTCAAATATCCAGCTCCGAATCGAATCTTTGGCTCAAATTCAGATTTCTCGTTCTCCTTCCAGTCTTTCTTTCCCAAAACCCCCCTTCTCCCCCGATGTCTCTGCATACTCGGGATAAATATCATCCCTAGGTGGTCACCGCCTTCTTCCACTGCCCTCATTAGGTTTTATTTGACAAATGTAGCTTTAGGTGTAATGGGAGGTGAGGAAACGTGTTTATATCTTGATATGTTTGACATGTTTAAACTTGAATAGCTTTAACTTTTATAAAATTTAATTATAATAATAAATCAATAGTTATACCATAATATATCAAAATTTTGTTATATTAATATTTAGAAACTTTAACTTATAATAAATATTATTAATATATATATATAAATATAATATATATTATATATATATATATTAACAATACTTACTTATAACTTACTCTATAATGATAAATATTTATATTAAAAGGATTGGAATTGTAAATTTTATTTAACAACCTTATAAGTACGAAGTATTTAATATGTATATTTTGAGCGTCGGATTTTAGGTAATATCTCTTTTCTCAATAATTTAGATATTTAGTCCCTTTTCATTCATTTAATCATTTTTCCTAATTATTTAATAAGTATACTGGTGCAAGGCATGTGATGTGTGCATATGTAGCTATCATATGCATACATCGTATGCATGCTAATACTCTTTTGCTTATAGATCAAAATGGGTCATTACCAAAAGGGTGGGCGTCGAACTCTAGTGGTTGATGGGCTACGAAATCAACCACTTACATCTGATAATGTGCCTAGATGTGCCTAAAAAGGAACAACTAAAGATAAAGCATAGTTGCATGCAAGGGTTGCATCACTTTAAAATTACATATCCCTTTTAGGAGTAAAATATTGAAATGGGATTGATTACTAATAAAAGGGCATTAAATATTCAAATCAAATATAGATCTTTGTACAACATATTAAAAAAACAACCTATCAATCTCAATTTTAAGTTTGGATAATTAAAAGAGAGTCTTTTGAGTGGGAACATAATATCAAAGTAGTACAAATATATGGCAATGAACTAAGAATACATAGTAAGCATAGCAGACTTCACTTACCAAGTACGAAAGAGATTCTAGTATAGCTTCTTCTTGTGTGGTCAATTCAAATTCACCTTCTTCTCCATATATTGAGCGCAAAGCTTCCACCTACAAAATATTGTTTACTTTCTTATAAACAAGCATTGTACCATGACTAAAATTCAACACCTATATTTGCATGTCAATGTAAGATATCAGACCTTTTAAAGCACATTAAGTGTGCCAATGGAAAGAATAACAAGTTAGCATTGCTTAACCAAGTCAAAAAAATTATAGAGTTAGTTAGTTAATACATATTAACATGCATATGTTCCTGAGATGGTAACTTGAAAGATCCATGCAAATAGAATTCGATACTACACTGGAGAGGCCATAAATGAACCACATTGAATATTTGTAGACAGTTTTAGTCTCAAATAGATCCATTAGATAAGATAAACCAAAAGGGTTGAGTTGCCTAACCTAACCAATCTGAAAACCTAATTTGCATACAGCATCAAGAATATTGTAAATCAGATACAACAAAGTTGTTGCATCCACAATTTTGTTACATAAAAACTAAAAATCAGATATAAATCAGCTCTTTTTCTTATATTCTCGTCATTTTGTAATGTAAGGTCATCAGGTTATGGTTACATGAGGAACAAAAAAAAAATAATAGCAACATGGGTGGGCAATTCAAATTCACCATTTCCTTTATATATTGACTGCAATGTAGCAAATATCTCCAATATTTCAATTTTTTTTTCCAAGTTGTTCAGGTTGCTTATATCTCTGAGTTTTCAGGTCCAAATTTATGCTTGATGATATTTTTTAATTTTCCCATTTTTTCCCGACATTTCCAATAAGTTTTTTTTCAAGGCCTCGACAATATAGTTTTTTAGACACTAGACAATTTATTACCAAAAAATATTTTCAACATTAATTGGGTGCAAACTTCCACCAAAAATTTTCATTTACTTTCTGATAAACATGCAAATGTCCATATTGATATCCCTCACTTTGCACGAGTCCCACACAAGTGAAATTTTTCCCTACTCTTGTAATTTTTATCACAAAGGCAGGTTTCCAGGTCATATGGAGCTTTGGATGGCCTAGAGGTTGTGATTCTACTTGATGATTTTCTTCGGCTAACAGTTCATGAGATGATATGATAATGGATGTCTTGCTGGTTTACTTGCTTGTCATAAGGAGATAGCATTGCACTTGGTCATGTGATGTTCTAGTCTTCTAGACGATTGGAAATGAGGATATATGGATCCCTTGGTGGAATGCTCTAGCACTTTTGAGGTAAGTGGGCATTGTATTGGCATCATCATGGCTTAGAGCGCTTAGCATATACCCCAACTTCTTTCATATGATTTATTACTTTGTTGTGTGGGTATCAGCCCTGCTAGAGACCCATTACTCCAATGCCCTAGCTCATCTAGATGTTTTTCACACATTGATGGGTTGCTTAAGAGGTGGATTGTGGTCCTATGTAGATTGTTCCCCTTCTTTGCCTCATATGTGGACGCATATGCATATTTATCATCATTTCATGCATCTTCTGGTGATGTCGTTCCCCTTCTTGATGAATTGGTTCCTCATGTGGATGACTTGTCACTTGGAATGATGGTGATATATGGTTTGGATCTAACATATTGCACATTATCCCATGATGGATTAATCCCTCGCTTTACGAAGCTCTCGCTTGGCACACTTATGGAGGGTTGTTACATCTTGGACTTTGAGCTTGAGTGGTTTTCTATGCCTTAGTTTTTAGCGCTCCACCATACGAGACCTATTACTTCTCACGTTAGCAGGGGTATATATACTTTCATGGTGAATTATCGCCATTGTAAGCCCAAGGTTACAAGTCAAAAGCCTTGTAAAAACCCATCTAAGCCTTTCTATTTAGGGTATCCTAGACTTTATGATGGTCAACCATGGCCTGTCCTTTTGGGCTAAATCCTTGATCTCTTTATCTTGTATAGGATTGGGAGTTCTGGATGGATCTCGATAGGATTCATGGTTTGGACGAGCCTTGATTATGTAGGGCTAATCACAAATGTATGGGTTAGTCTAGCCTGCATCAAGGTGCACCTATGTCTTACCACATGGTTATAAGTTTTTGAGTTTGTATGTGGCCTTGGCCTTGGCCTTGGTGCAATTTTCCTCAAACAATTCTTAACACGGTAGTCTCACAAAATCAACAATTTCACATTTCTCGAGGTAGTTCATGTTTCCTAATGTAAGTGGTCCTGAAAATAAAAAAGTCAACTTGGTCCCAAACAACTCAAAATTCATGAGAAGATGGCATGTCACATTGAAATTTTTCCAAACAATGAAGGCATGATGCATTTACAGGTGGTCAACGATAGTCAAATGATGTGTGGGGCCTCCAAGTGGTAGAACAAGGACAGAATTTGTCAGAATGATGAATGCATTACATCAAAATTGATTGACAAAAAGAGAGGAACAAAACCCATGTTTAAGCTTTCTTAGATTCTTATGGGCGTTAGGAATCTAGCAGTTGGGCATGATGACGTGGCAGAGAGGGTGATGATGTGGCAACACAAGGCACTATGTTGGCTAATGAGGCTAACCATAGGTGAAATCAAGGAAAATCTCAGCAAGACCAGGTGAAAACCATGCAAAACTGACTTAGGCATTGGAGAACCAAGCAAAACGTGCCAAGTCAAGTTGTACTAGACATTGGGGTCGAGTAAAATAGTCATTTGAAGACAAAAAACTAATCATTAATGGGTCAAAGTGGAACATTGGAGGTCCAAGGGACCATATGTTAGAAAATGGTCAAAAATATAGTTGTTGCAAAGTCAAAAGATGCTTCCTTCAACCAAGTCAAGTCTTCCTCAAGCAAATCGATGGTACTAAGGAGCAAGTCAAGCCACCAAGCCATAGAGTGGGACATAGAGCATCCAAAGGAGTCATTCAACATTTTTGGGACATTCCTCCTCATTTCTTCAACTTCCAAGCCAAATGCAAGTGAAATGTTGTATTCTCAAGGGATTTGTGAGCCGAGTCAAACCCTTAAGTGGACAAATTCAATGTATTAAAAATATTTTTAATCAAAAGTCTTACTTAGTCTATCACAAGTGGATAACAAGTAAATTATATTCCTAGAGGGAGATCAAACTAGCCATTATCTGGTTGTTAAAGAAAAACTATAAAGGCCATCTTCTTCTCTATATGATATTTTAATTGATTTGTGATATCATATTATGCCATGATAAAGAATTCATTTTGCAAACCTTTGTGTAAAAGCTTTGTGTCAGATGGATTTTTCTATATTTTTTCGTTCCTGATTTGTGTTGTAATCAAGTTTAATATAACTATTTCCATAATAAGTAAGATCAAACAGTAATTAGAGGGACAATCCATTGAGCACCTACACAGCCATGCTAAGAATGTGGACTAGGCGCTATTACAGGTGGATAGTGTTGTAGCCACTACAACAGCCCCAAAATTTCGGCCTTTCCAAAATTTTGGAGACCCCCTTACTCAGCCTCCTACTTCCCCTTTGCATATAGTTCCCTAAGGTCTAACTCATGTTTGACCTATCTAGGGTTTCCCTGGGAACTAGCCATTCTAACCCTAAAGGCCTAAGACTTAAATTTTCTCACCAAGTCGCAAATCGCAATTTTAACTTGTAGTACCAAAACACTAGCCATTAAAGTCATGATTTGCGACCTCCTCTTAGCATCTTTGCACTTTAGGGTGCAAGTCGCACTTTTAATTTATAGTGACCACCTCACTAGCCACTAAACTTGCGACCTGCAACCCCTCTTCCCATCGCATGCGATGGATTAAGTGCGCAAATCCTTGGTGCGATCTCCCTACTAGTTGCTAAAACTACGACTTGCAACCTTCTTACCTTCTAGGTCGCAGGTCGCACCCTAGGAACATAGTGACTTTTCGTTGAGATCTGTATCCACGACTTGCGACCCCTCTATGTCGCAAATCACATTCTTAAATCATAGTGGACTTCTCACCCTACCTTGTGTCTGCAATCTTCGACCCCTACTAAGTTCGTCGCAAGAAATCAAACCATTGCGCAGCTCCTACGTGCGACCTCCCTCACACATGCTACCACTTTATAAAACACAGTCGCTCCCCTTCACCACTTCACTCTACCTTCACAACTAAACGAGCGACCCACCCTCCGGCTTGACACAACGACCTGCGACCTAGGAAGAAACAACCACCCTTTGCAATCATTGCTTCTTGATTCAATTAACAGGAGTTTTGACTCTTCATTGCCCACAACCTGCGCACTTAAACCCTTATGCATTCATCCCTCCTTTCACCTGTATGTATACCCATCCTACTCTCGCTCACCCCCTGCTCCGCCTCTTGCTATCTAGTCACAGCATTACTGGGTCCCCATTCTTGTGCCTAGGCGTATCAATGCATGGCCATTGGTGTTGAAAATGTAACTATATTCGGTCTTCATAATTGTAATTGTAATCATGTCATTATGTATATTTTATGTATCTATAAAAGAAGAAAGAAAATTATTATTTTTCAAGTATGGGTTTCATGTGCCATTTAAGTGGTCATCTAAGTCAAACATGCATTTCATGCTGCTAGGATTTGTCAAGTCAATAAGAGATGTGACATGACTCAAGAGAGTCTGTGTCTTATGTATAAGACCCTATTGGGCAATGTAACAAGAAAGAAGAATTATTTTTGAGTCCAAATTCTCAATATTGAACTCTAAGACCAAGTTGGTCCTACCAGTCCTAGTCAGCCTCGAAGAGGTTATTCGACCCTTGAAAAGGGTATAAATACAAGTGATTTCGACCTCATTACCTCACCTCATCACAAGAAGTTCGATCTGCAATAGAAGAGTGCAAAATTCAAGGAAGAAGACAAGAAAGTCAAAGGAGAGAGAAGTTGATGCAAGGAGGAAGGAAAATCAAAGTTCTGACCTAGTTTCTGGACTATTTTCTCTCACACGTTCGAAATTTTAAGATGCAGCAAGGGGCCAAAGTTGCAGACCTACTATAGGTCCAAAATTTAGATGTTGGGAGCCGAAATTCTGAGTTTGCAGCAAATCTGGAAGGGTTTAACCCTTGTTGACTTAGTTTGACTTTGACTAGTTGGAAGGGCTTTTGTTCGAGGGTTGACTTGATACTTAGAAAAGGTCTTGGTCTAGGGTTTTTGGTCTTGGATTTCTCATTTTAAGTTGTTTCTACAAGAAGAGAAGAATTTTGACTGGGTTTTCCCCTGAGAGAGGGGTTTTTCCCTGGCTGAGAGCCTACATCTTATGTTCATTGCTTTTGTGTTCTTCATTGTTTTATGGTTTTGGTAATTGTTTGATGAAAGAGAACATAATAAGAACAAGAAGTTAATATTATATCACAAGCAATTATCAAGTAAGAGAAATCAGCCTAAGTGTTGCCATATAGATTTCTCAACAATTGGGTCCCTATCATTAATCCTCACCGAACGTTCGGTTGTTCATCACATCAAAATCCCCAAATCCAGCCATTAACTAAACCTCAGTTTAATTGTGGTCTTCGCTAGATTTGTATGAATTCATGGCTTGGGAAACATGTTCATCCATATGAGATGCAATATCCTTGGTTAGGGTTTCGATTCTATGATACATATTTCTATGCCATCATAAGGCTCTTGCATTAAAGTTACACAAATTCTTTTTGAAAGGGTTTGTATGAGTTGTGCAGTGTAATTATTTTGCCTATATTTTGAAAACCTTTGCGCCTCCCTTGCAACCTCATAACAAACAAATTCCTCGCCACCACATGCTACACATTGAATTGCAGTCTTGAATCGCAATTTGTGACTTTGAATTGAAGTGTGATTAGCTTGAAGTCATGGGTCACATTCGTGTCCTATAATAATTAATATTTCAAGATGTGATTCACACTAGCCAAGCAAGATTGTGACCTGTGCTTAAGTGCTAAGGTGTGATTGAGGCCAGATTGCACTTCGCATATCCAGTCTCGACACTAATAACTAAAATTGCAACCATACTATTTTATTTTATAGGTCATATTATCGCTCAAACTAGCAAGGGTCCCAAGAGGGGATCCTATAGAGCAACTACTAGGTCAAGTGGCAAAAATGGAGCGATAGCCCACTATCACCTCAGCTAAAGCTCCCTGCTCTTTATGGACTTTCACCGATGGGAGGAGTCCCTGTATGAGAGGAATCACTATAATAGATGGATCAATGATAGGATGTGGGGTGATTCCTAACGCCTATTCACAAGAGAGGCTCAGATAATGGGCTTACTTGCTATAGAAGCAAGATGGATGGCTCTCTTAGAAGGGCTAAGTGGATGCCTAGACCTAGGGTTTGAGGAGTGTTACTTGAAAAGAAGTGTGCAAGACCAAGGAATCTTAGAATATTAGGGTTTCTAAGTGATCTTTGCTGAATTGAAGTTATAATGTAGTGGGACCACAAAGAAGCCCAAGTGGGTCCAGACGAGTTCAAGGGTTTGGATTGGAGCAACAAATGGATGATCTTGACCAAGTTAAGGAGGAGAATAGGATCAAAGGAATTAAATTTCTCTTGGAATTTGAGTACAATGATCCTAATGAAGCAACCAATCAAAGGAACCTAGGGATAAGAATGGTCTTCAAGGTAGGGCTTGAAATATCTTGAGATTCCATCATGGGATCGACCTCAAATTTGGAGGACCTCTCAAGAAGACACCAACACAGTAATTGACCAGTTCTCAAGGATTTTCAATGGCTAAAAACGATTTTAGGTGATGCCCTAGGAGGCCTAATAGGTTAGGGCTTAGAAGAGAAGGAAGGAAGTGAAAAAGAGTTTTCTTTGCGATCACCTCTGGACTAGACCAATGCCTAGCCTATTGGGAGAATGGAGTGTAATGGAAACAATGTTTAGAGATGCTTTATTCCAATCAAGGAGTTCCCCAACAACTTCACATGGCATTAATAGCAACTAGGTTACAAGGGAAATTTATACTTCTAATTATTTGCAATGATGACTTATCAAGATAATGCATGAGCAATCATGTATCCCTAGGACAATAATCCATCGTACATTTCAACAATCAATATGAAAAATCCCTCACAAAGACAAGATAAGCAACTTCGCATAAGCCCAAGAGTTGCGACACCAACTTCATGAACGAAAATATTCAATAGATTATTTCATGAGACAAATTACAAGATAAGCATGAAAATAGTACTCACAATGTACAGCGAAATTATTCCAATCATCAAGTGCAAAAAAAGTGAAGCTCCAAGACAAGATTTAAGCTCCTCCAAATATCAAAATGCATTAGAAATCCAATTCATCCATCAAAAGGCTCAGCGAAATTTCCAGAAGAAACAAATGATCCAAATCCAAGTGATGGTGAAACTCAAATGAGCTCTCATCAATTTATATCCTTCCTAAAGAGTTTGATTTGCCTAATTAGGCCTAGTTAAGCCCCAAATAGTAAAATAATGTGCAACAATTACATCCCTTGGTGACAAGCCCACCAAGATAGCTACATAATACAAAAGTAAGCCTCCCAAGAGGGAAAAATAGTGAATACAATGAGTCGTTGGGTTGTTGAAGAGGCCTAGCGGAGTCCATATTATGTCAAGGTGAGAGAATAAGCTCCAAACATAGTGATCAAGGGGGTGGCCCCTTAATATCCAAGCAAATCAAATGTGGTGCCCCTTAGTGGGTGTGGGGGCACAATGACATCCTCATGGGTCTCCAAATTGATTGATAATGCCTATATGCCATCTATAAGGGCTAGAATGATGACATAAGCCCTCCCTCTATTTCCCATGGTGAGACACATCCTCATCTGGGACCTAGAACATCTGTTAAGTGTGTGATGCAAGTGTGAATTCGGTTGGGCATGGTGGTGTAGGTGCGTCATCCTCATCCAAAAAGGTAGAACACGAGCAATCAACGAATGGTGTTGAGGGATCCATGACATGGCAATCTATTCTCTGCGATGGTGGAGGCCCATGGCTCTCAATGCTCACCCTACAAGTATCAATATGACCCTTTGGAGGGCTTGGACCCCGTATAGGGAGACCAAACCCCAAATGGAGACCCACCTATAATCCTGTGTAAGATCCAATGCGTCCCCTTGCTTTCCAATACAACAAATCATTAGAGTAATTGAGTAAAAGAGTTTACAAATCATGGAAAAGAGTCGACACTTCATAGTAGCATGCCCTTTCATAGTGGGTTTTAGCATGTATAGGTGTCTCCAAGCTCAATAAGGGGGTTAACCAAGAACCCTATTAGGTGGTTTCAAACTCTAAAGTGGGTGACATGTCCATGGTACGTCCATCAAGTGGTAGGTGGCACATGATATAATGATGGGATGGAGTGGGGCATCAGGGGAAGGCTCTAAGCTACATGCAACAGTATAAGGGTAGCTACAATAAGGGAAGCCCACACTTGGGTATATGAATGCAAGAAGGAACAATCATGGTACATGAGTTACCCCGGCCTTTGTTTTTCCACCCTTCTTCACATGCCTTTTGCCTTTGATTGATTTTGCCTTTGAGAGCATGATGTGTAGGATATAGCAGTGATTACCCCTTAAGGTGGGGCAATTCATCGCCCACTAGGGGGTTGGGACAATGATGGGTTCCTTAATGATGAAAGGGGTCAATATGAGGAATCCTAGGAACTAGGGTGATGACCATTATGACAGGGGTAGAACTCATGTTTGGCTTTTGCCCACATGTTAAATATGTATGTCCCAGCGATATTTTGCATTTTATGGTACATTTCTTTTTAAGAGTGGTTAAATCATGCTTTTTCCTTTTCTTTTAGTTGCATCAACCTCTGGGGCATCGTTCAAGGCCCGAACCAAGGTGTGGACAAGGGGAGGGGGAGGCTAACTCCTTGTCGATCCAACGGACAAATGTGGACCTAGATGGGAAATATGGTGACTGGGGTTATAATGAGTGGAGGGGAGTGATGTATGTGTTGTCGGGAAGTGGGACCACGCAACCTAAATCAGAGTTTCCCATGTAGTGCCACCCCTAAAGCTAATAGCCAATGAAGGAGATCCCACGAAACTAGGATACAAGGTTAACCATCAAATCGGGTCGAGGAGATAAGAGTACAGACCTAGCCCACTCTTTCTGTTAGATCCCCCCACTAATCCATGCCCATAAGTGTCCATGATAAGTAAGCAAAAATACCCAACTACACAATGAAAAGCCATACCTTCGGGGTTGGAAGGCCCGCCTTCAAACATATGATCATAACAAATGGGCAAGGGACCACACGGTTGGCTCAGGTGGCGAAGAAAATGGCACATTGATCCGAATGGAAAATGGCATCAACCCATGGTATTCATCCACCATGTTATTCATCCACCCATGGTATTGGAAGTGGCATCCACCCATGGTATTTATCCACCCATGGTATTTGCCCATGGTATTGTGACATCCATCCATGGTATTCATTCACCCATGGAATTGACCCGCGGTATTGCGACATCCACCCATGGTATTCATTCACCCATGGAATTGACCCGTGGTATTGCGACATCCACCCATGGTATTCATTCACCCATGGAATTGACCCGTGGTATTGTAGCTGAAAAATACTACAAGTAGCAATTCACATTTTGTAAAAGGACAGTTTGTTCGCCACAATGTAGCTCTTACAGTTATTCGTCGTTTTAATAAAAAAAAATTGTGGTTTTGTTTATTGGACATTCTCCTTTTTTTCTTCTGACATTTCAATTTTTCAGATCTTGGGGCCCTCTCCCCCAAAATCCATTTCAATTTTTTAAATCTTGGGGGTCTCCCCCCAAGATCCGGATCAGTGGTATCAGAGCAAGTTATGATTCCATGGAAATGAGGGTTTGATGCATATTTCAGTTTCAAATTTTGCAACAATATTCAACAAAATTCAAGCATGTGCTACATCCTCCACAAAGCATTTTTCTTGGGCCAAGTGGGAAGAATTTTTATTTTTTCATTTTTTTGCATGTTTTTGGGCAATGATTTTGAAGATCAGATCTGAAATTTTTGGTGCAAAATTTACAAAACAAATCACAGATCTGGATTCCTTGTGAAAAAATACCCAAATTTAAAAAAAAAAAAAAATTAGTCGAATCGGAGTCTGAATGAGGGAGATATCGTTGATTTAAAATCAGTGATGTTGCAGAAATGTTTCTAACAGAAATTCATGGACAGCGGCTCTCCTATCTGTTTTTTGCAATTTTGGTACAAAATTTCATAAAAGTGATTGTAGATCTAAGCTCCTCTCGAAAAATCGTTCAATTTCAAAAGAAAAATGGGTCAAGTCGGAGTTCGGATGTGGGAGATATCATTGATTTAAAATCAGCGATTTTTTCAGAACTTTTGTGACGGCGGAAATGTTGCAGTGCGAATCTGAGATTCTAGAGTGTCCAAATAAGGATTTCCAGCACATGGGAAGATGCAAAATGGTCTTTTTGTTTGCAAAAACAGGTTATAATAAATATTCTGAGTTATATTAACCGAGTTATGTCCATTTTAATTTCGGAGCAGCATTCAGAGCGGGTTCTCATTGGAGACGTACCCTCCCACCCCACTTTAGTAGGCACCTACTTCACATTCATCAGTTTCAACATAGCAGCATTCAGCTTGGGTTATTTGGAGACGTGCCCTCCCACCCCAAGCTATGTAGGCACCTGCTACTTCATCAACAACCAACATCACGGTTATGGGTCAACCGTACAAAATCCTTGTCATCGAAGTCCATTTGCTAGGCTGCACACTATTAGTATCACAGTTGGTCACAAGCATTACAGGGTATCTCTATCCTCAGATCTTCGTTTGTCATGGTTATGGGTCATCCACAAACCCCACACTTCATCGAAGTCCATTTGCCAGGTCGCACACTGTCAGTATCACAGTTGGTCACAAGCATTACAAGATATCTCTATCCTCGGATCTTCGTTCATCATGGTTATGGGTCATCCACAAACCCACACTTCATCGAAGTCCATTTGCTAGGCTACACACTGTCAGTATCACAGTTGATCACAAGCATTACAGGGTATCTCTATCCTCGGATCTTCGTTCATCATGGTTATGGGTTAACCACATAAAACCCTTCTCTTCAATGGCTCTTCATATTCAACAAAGGCTTCCCAAGAGGGAACTTCAAGCAATGGGAAGTTGGGAACCATTGCTTCTTAAGGAGGGAGGAATGATCCGAATGGAAAATGGCATCAAGCCATGGTATTCATCCACCATGTTATTCATCCACCCATGGAATTTACCCATGGTATTGTAAGTGGCATCCACCCATGGTATTTATCCACCCATGGTATTGTAAGTAACATCCGCCCATGGTATTTGCCCATGGTATTGTGACATCCACCCATGGTATTCATTCACCCATGGAATTGACCCATAGTATTGTGACATCCACCCATGGTATTCATTCACCCATGGAATTGACCCGTGGTATTGCGACATCCAAACATGGTATTCATTCACCCATGGAATTGACCGGGGGTATTGTAGCTAAAAAATACTATAAGTAACAATTCACATTTTGTAAAAGGACAATTTGTTCACCACAATGTAGCTCTTACAGTTATTCTCCGTTTTAATAAAAAAATTCTTTATGGTTTTGTTTATTGGACATTCTCCTCTTTTTCTTCTGACATTTCAATTGTTCAGATCTTGGGGGCCTCTCCCCCGAAATCCATTTCAATTTTTTAGATCTTGGGGGTCTCCCCCCAAGATCCGGATCACACATCGAACTATCTAGTGGCCGCAAGGGCTGCTGGCTAAGGACCATCTAGGAGAAAAAATTTCTCCGATGGATATCACCCACAAGGTGGTGGGTAACAGGTCGCAAGTCACAACAACAATCTGCAGTACTCTGTCGAATTGGAATGAGACCTACACTACATTCGGAGAGTGAAACCTACTCTGCTAATACAATGTGTGACCTATTTTGTTCATTAAGACTGCGACCTATCCTGCTAATTGAATCTGCGACCTACTCTACGGTTTTCATCTTGTCCATTGAGCCCTGGCTTCCTAAAACCTTGGCCTACACCTTACTCTTCTCTTGCACAATTGGTGATTATCATTGTTTGAACTAACATTTATGTCATTGATCAACATCTTTGAGATGACAAGTACCATCGACATAGACTGCCTCAGTATCCCATCTTCTTTCAGAGAGATGGTGCTACCCGTGATCAAAGGATCTTGCAAGCGTTCTGGTAGAATTGAAAGCAGCATAGAAGGGGTTGTGAATAGTCCTCCAAAGTTGCCCATCTATGGTGATACTGCCTATCATATTAATAAGACAATAAAACTCACCTAGGGAGAGATTTAATCAGAGTTGCAAAGAAAGATATTTCACAAGATCAGTAGGAGTTTCAAGTATATATCAATGTCAAGAAATCCCAGTTGCACAAAGTGGCAACACACCCACCAGTCTTCCCATGTATCGAAACAATAGAATAAATCTTGCAATGCACAAATGAAGAACAACGGGCAGTCAAAGGTCATGATTGAGATTGTAGCATCCTTCACCATTGTTGACATTGCAAGTTATTATAAGTTGCTCGAACATGAACGAGCCTTCAATACCAAATGGTTATCTGCCTTCAGTGAACCCACCAAGGCTATATTGAAATCATTGTGGTAAGAACCAAATAAGTTCAGGCTCAAAGCAGATGGAATCTATAGAATGAAATCTCTCAAGGAGGCGTACATATTGATGGTTTCCATGATGAATACACTCTATGGGAAGGCGAACATTGACACCTTTCTAGGAACATGGGTCCCCCTAATGTACACAATTGCTACAAAAGGAACAATTTTCAATTGGGCAAGCATACCTGCATTACCTCTCAAGTCGAATGCTCATGCAGCAAAGAACCCGACAGAAGGAGAACAATCAAAGTGCTATATTGCCTCCTATCTCTTAGATGCAATTTGTGCAAAGTGTGATTTCGAAGGTTTGGGTTTGAAATGGACCCTAGAAGAACAGAAACTTGTGCATATCTATTACAAGAGCTTTTGCAACACATGTTATAGCAGCATGTACGAAAAGATCGCAAAATCTTTCATTTCTCCTTTGTATAATGTGCTCTTCGAAGAAGAGCCTCCGTGCATGTCGAAAAGGGCTAGGAACTCCCTTCATGATATCGCAGATTGGTTCCCAATTGGAGAGGCAACTTATATCAGGGTTTTTGATGCCTACACACCTCCTCATGCTCTTCCCACGTTGGTAACAAACAAAGTAGTTTTACAAGAGGTTGCTTACCAATTGACTATTGGACTTTCTAAGACCTTAGTGAAAGGTAAGAAGGGGCCATGGCATGTCTTCCCTTTTGACATTGGAGCATATACTGTCCAAAACTTCAAGGAGGCAGAAGTGGAAGCCGAAGATCTGAATCTTTTTCATTTTATTGAGGTTTCATAAATATGACCCAAGGGGTATTGCATTGGCACATTGCAAAAAAATTGGATTTGGTTGGGCCTATGCTCATTTTGCTAATGAAGAAAAAGAAAAGATCAAAAACTTTTACAACACATCCAGAACAATAGAATCAACTTTGCAACCAGAAAAGGAGGTAGAGCAATCAGATAATGACACATAAGAAAGCATGAGTCTGGAAGCAAGGACAGTCGTTCTCAAGAAAAAGAGGGGGAAACCTAACAAAGAAAAGCAAAAGAAACAAAACGTTGATAAGCAAGAAGAAGCCCAAAGAAAACAACAACAGCAACAAGTGAGAAAGAATCAAGCAAAGGAGGAGCAGAGAAATAAGCAAGAAGAAGAGGCTCAGCAAAAACAAGAAGAAGAAAGCTTAAGAAGGCAGGACGAGGAGAAGCAAAGAAAAGAAGCTCTAAAGAGGAAGAATGTAGAAGTGGAAAAAAAGAAAAAAGTGGAAGAAATGATGAAGAAGAGGGAGGAGGAGGAACTCAGCAAGGAAATAGAAGAACAAAGAATGAAACAAGAAGAAAAAAGGAAAAGAAAGAGGAAGAGGAAGCCAAACAGCAACAAGAGGCCATAGCCAAGCAAATCAAGTTGGATCTACTTAAAGAACAAGAAAACAAATCCACAGAAAATCATCGATCAAAGAGCTCAAAGATGCAGTTGGAGTTGCCCACCCTGAACATTCCACCATATACTCCTATCATCGGTGGACACTTCCCGATGCAAGAATTGGGCATTCCAGAAGAAGTGGAGGAATAAGTGTTAGATATCTCTAGACTCACCTTCGACCAACTCTAATGCAAAATTATGCAAGAAAGGCACAGGTGTTATGCTAAGAACCTAGCAAAACCTATATCAATTGTTACGGAAAGGGAAATTGTCATGAACATCACTATGAACCCTGAGATGATAGCTTTTGCTAGAACTGCTTTTGTAATAGCTACGAAGTTGAATATAAATCGATTAAACAAGGAAAATACAGATTTGAAGGCAAAGTTGGTCGCCTCAAAACTAAGCTTTTCTTGCCTCCCACTCCCAACGCAAGGATGTATAGGCATCTATTATGGATAAGGTAATGATACTAGAAGAGGTAATGGACTTGGTTTATAAAGAGATGATTACCATGCATCAAGTCATGGCTCCATTAACGAGCATGCATAGCAAGTCGAAAGAAAGGGGAATGATGATCAAAGTAGCTACCGCAACAGTTGATCACATATATCAATGGTCTTACCAGTATCCTAATGCACCCAAGGAACTTCCAAGGCAAAACTGGAAAATAGCAGAAAGTGACAAGGTTGATGTCTGTGTCAAGATGCAGTCACACAACAAATTAAACAAGGACTTAGACAAAGTAATGGCATCATATAAAGCCTTGCATGGCAAATTGGAATCTCTTGTTGAGATGCACAAGATCCCTTCTATTGGTGCATTAGGCGAGACAAGGTCAGAAGAAGAAACCAAGCAAGAGATTTTATCATTCCTGGATCCCATGAAACAAGTTGTTGGAAAGGACGATATAGAAGCTTCAAAAGAAGTGATTGCACGACATGTGGTGGAACCTGTAAGGTTGTACACAAAGCTCATGACACTGTCTGGGCACTCATGATTTGATAGAGGAACATCCTGTGATATTTGAGCATGAACACCCAGATAAACAAGCACTTGCAGAGAGGTATGTCCCAAAGTGTTTTGATTATGCATCCATGGGATGTGGAGACAAGTATATTTCAGACGAGCATACATCCATCTGGGATCCAAGTTCAGTTGATACGAGTGGAGTGGATAATGGAAGCCCAGATTGGCATTGGGATCTAGGCAAGGCTTTCCATCATATACCAAAGGTGCAAGATGATTATGGCGTTGATGGGGTGATTGACCCGGTGACCAAGGGCACATGTTCCTTCACGTTTTCATCAAGAATGTGCAAACTTCGAGAGATGTCCTAGCACATCGTTCATGCATGGGGTTGCAAGAATGTCAACATGACCTGGCAGGAATGACTTGAATGGGATGGCATCAGTTCACCAAGCAAGGCATTGTATGGAGACAATGCTCTTCCATTGATGTATTGGGCACAGGAACCACCCAGGATCAGTGCAGCAGTGACATTCCCACTAGCATGTGAGGAGCTATATCACTCGAGTTTACCATGACAATTTAGGATATGTGACTCATATCACAGTGGGTTCACTAGCAGAGTGGTAGATACATTGACACATAGGAAATACCAAATGATACTAGGTGGTACAACAACAGACAGTGGTATCCAGTGGTGCACAGTACAGGTTTATGCAAAGGAGTGTAGGGATACGTGGCTACATGTAGGAGTGTATGATGCTACAGGCATACCATTGGGTAGCTTACAAAAAGGAGACAGATAAGCATCTCTTGATTATACCCAAAGGGACTCACACACCTATTTCTCTTTTGTATTGCTTACAGTCACAGAGGATTTGGTCGTTCTCCCTTGATGTTCTCATCACGAGCAGCAGGACACGAGAGGCTCACCTAAGGCAGTTGAATGAGACACACTGCATCAGGAGAGACATTTCCTAGTTGAGTCATATGATCGGTGCGTGAGTTGACGGATACAAGCTTAGGGATGGCGTGATCTGCTGCAGAGTTAGCATATGTTTTGTCCCTGAGTTCACACTTAGGGAAATGACCTTGATGGAGCTACATGATACACCTTTAGCAGGACATTCCACGGCCTTATATGAGCATGAGGTACAGCGGAGGGTAGACCTCTCTTACAGGAGGATGTTTAGACTCTAGGAAGTATTGGGGTGCATGATGCATCGTCGGTGTTGAAAGATGTAACTAGTTTTAGTCTTCATAGTTGTCATTTGACTCTTGACATGATGTAATTCTTATGTAACTATTAAAAGAAGAAATAAAATGATGTACAGAACAAAAGAAAAATTATTTGTAAAGCATGGTTTTCATGCTCAAAGTTATTTGTCACTAGGTTAAGCATCCATTGAATGCTTCTAGGGTTTGTCATGAGTTAAGAGTACTTGTCATATTTTAAAAGACCCTTGCAGGCACTTGTATCAAGGAAAAGAAAATTTAGTTTGTATTTGAAAGTATCTAGAGGGATCCCAAGAACAAGTTGGCCAGCCATCTAAAGTCGGCCTAGAATGGGCTTACAGAGCCACTTGAAAGGCTATATAAGGAAGGACTTTGACCTCCACTTTGACATATACAAGCACACTTCATTTTGGATAAGGTTTGTTGCTAGAGAAGGATGTGAAGAGGCTAGAAGAGCCTAGCGAAGAAGCATGTCCTTAAAGATGTTGAAGAACCAAAATTTGTTCAACTCTGCTGCAATGTGTGAAGTCCCTAGGTTCTTCTAGGGTTTCCTTAGGTCCGAATTAAAGGAAGAGATATCAAACTTTGTTTGTGGGATCGAAAGGCTAGAAGAGCCTCTTCTTGGAGAGATTTTGCTTCGTTATCTTTGAAGACCTTATATGGAAAGGCGGGCTGATTAACTTGGTTCTGGTGGGAGCCCTGGTCTAGGGTTTGGTCTAGTAAGCCTCTTTTGAAACTAATTCTATAAGAAAAGAAGTTCTTTTGGGTTTTCCCCTTGGGGGGGTTTTCCCCTGGCTTGGAGCCTATATCCTGTGTTCATGCGATCTTCATTGTTGTTTTTGGCATTTATTTGATGACGAGAACATAAGCATAAACAAAAGAAGAATAACATAATGTTATCCACGTTGCATGAAGCAGGGACGCGGAAGCATCATTTTCCAAAAATCTAGGAAGCGAAGCGTCTTGGAATTGTCTA